>BGPR01006866.1:30226-75113 GCA_013235015.1 Araneus ventricosus
TAATTAGATGACCCCTTCTCTCCTATCTCTTAACTATACTACAGAAGGGGAGGGGGACTGACGCGGTTCGAACGGAAAGTTCAGTGTCAGCTACCGGTGACTGACATGGCGCTGAACGTGTTAAATCAGATGCAAAGCAGAAGAGAGGATGGTAGACGAGAGAAATTCTTTAGATTTTTCTCAGTACAGTAGAAATCATATTTATTTAACCTATAATAACTGAGGTTATTATAAGAATCTATGGGAATCGAGCCTGTTATATTGGTTGTACCCAACAGAAGATAATATTTTTCAAAATATTCACGCCATTTCTTAATACAGAATTCAACCGATACAGTCCATCATCCAAGACTGTTTATAAAAATCACATTTAGAGGCCATTTTTTCCAAAAATTATAAATGCTAACATAGTGAAGGTTATATACTGTTGTCAACAGTATGTGTTCCATGTCCATCCAACGGTTTAGTACCTACTATAACGGATGAAGGCACAGGGGTATGGGGAGGCGTTCTGTCAAGTGTGTACAAAAGTCCAGGAATTCCATATGCACCATCAATCATAGGAGAGAGATTTTGTAGCTTTGTTCAATATAACTGACAATGCATTTCAGTCAGCGCCGTAGAAAGGGAAAATGGCGCCTGGGGTTTGGTATTCATTTTTCGCCCAATTCCAGTCCGATTCGTCAAATCTCTAGCATTAAAACCTTGAAAGCAAAAATATTGTCTACGAGGCGTCCCCAAATAGTGATTGCCGGAGCATCTATAACCCCTTTGCCCATCCCTCGCTACGCCACTGATTTCAGCATGACTAGAACGGAATGCATCAGAATCCAACACAATCTATATATTTAACTTCTTGCACTCCGATGATGTCTGATTCGACACGTATAAGATGCACAGTTTGCAGAATTCCAAGAATTTATAGATTACCCCAGGAGCAGAATTATATTTAGTGTTCTGCAACATGACGTCAAACAGTTAGAAACGTTCTGTAGGCAGTTTGTCCAAATTTGGCGGTCCACAGTAAAATGGAAAATAGATATAAAAATACTAAATAACCAGTAGAATCTTTATTACTCATTAATGAGAAAACATTACATTAAACTTAATTATTTAAAACCAAAGCATACATTCAGAATTTGCAATTCTGTCAATAACTTTTGAAATCAGCTTTCAACGTGCCTGTTTTGGATCTTCATCATCAGTGACGTCAGCCCCGATGAGGGCGTGGCTTTCTCGTAAGACACGCGATGAAGGAGAGTTATTTTTGCCATTGCTCCAATCTCTGGAGGCTGCGTTGCGCGAAACGCGAAGAGAGAAGGCATGACATAGAGAGCGCCTCGCTTTGATTGTTCTGCAGAACATATCGTGGTTTTTTTTTTGTGTGCACGTTATTTTTTTTCAAAGGGTGAAATGTTCTACAAAGACTGCGTATGTTCTGCGACGTACGTCGCACTTTTACGTACTTTCTGGTTCCGGGTAGATTACATTCAAGACATTCATTTAGCCGTCAGTTACAATCTGTGGCACCTGCAACACTAAACTCAACATTTACACTAGTACGAGGATTATTTTGCATCTAATTACTTTTCGGAAGAAAAGTAAAATATTTTGCTTTTATTTTCGTAAACAGAATTTTAAGGATGATGTTCGAATTTAAACAGAAAGAACTGAAGACAAATAATAGAATAATAAAGGCAAAACAAAAAAAAAAGAAATTAATAGCTAATGTCGTCGTTATCAATGATCAAAATAGCATTCGAATTTTTTTTATGATTGAAATCGAATTTCAAAATACCCATAAAGTTTTCAACTATTTCTCGAATTCGGTCCGGAAATGATGTTGAAAGAAGTTCACAGTACAAAAGTAGAGTTTACAACAGAAGTGGAACCTATCTAAATCTTTTTATCATTTCAGATGGTTAGGTATCTACTTAGAATAACAGATACAGAGTAAGCTAATTCGGAAACTTTCATTATACAACCATATATACTATATATGATCTTGTTATAGGTTCGAGATTGAATTAAAAATCAGACACCAGACCATTACAAATAATTCCCTGCGTGACTTCAGGATAACAACAGCTCCACAACAATTTATTAAGCCATATGCTTCTTACGAAATTATTCTAGATTATCATAAACAGTTTAGTATCATTTTGTCGTGGTTTACCAGCAAGAAAATAAAAACGAAAAAGAAAACTGAATGCGAATTCCCATATTTAATAAACTTTTTCAGATCTTTCTTCCCTGATTTATTTTATTACCTGCTTCCACTGTCTCCTTACATATAATTAATACCAAGCAATTTATTACAGCGACATTGCAGCACATTAATACCAAGTATTATTCAACGGTTTCGTTATCCGAAAGAAAAATAATTTTGCTACATGAAATTTTGCCATTCAATTATGGTTATATTTTTTTCAGGTGAAGAGAATGTAACATGTGAATGCAAGGCATGCAAATACATATTTTACTGCCGGCATTTATTTCTTACATAAGTGAAATATACGACTTTATGTTCACACAGCAAGATTTCATAGCAAGTAATTATAGTTCATTTTCTTGACCATTACGGAATAGGAAAATCTCGAGATAGAAAGCATACCGGCGAACGTTTATTGGCCTTTTTTTAAAGTTATTTTAATCTAATAAGCATAGTAAAATGCTTCAGTAACTGGTTACCATATGCAGACTTCCATGCAGATTTAAATTCTATTGTTATACAACATGCGTGCCTTCATTTAGTTTTCAGATATTATCACAGAAGTTTTAAAATACAAAACTGATGAAAGTCATATGATAATAATTCACTATATAATCTCTCAGGGACCCGGCAGATAACAGATATGAGGACTGCCGGATTAGTGGAATTTCATTAAAAAACTCATTTTAATAGCAAAACTTATGTTTATTGCACAAAATTATACAGAAAATTATGCTTTTATATAATAAATATTGCAAAATCTGAGGCGTACCCTATTGTCAAGGTTGCGGCGAGATTTAAATCAACCGATTTAAAGAAAACACTGATTTAAATCACTTTATTTTAAATATCAAGTTAATCTGCTTTAATGAAATAAAATTGTTTATGTATCTTTAAATAGTGATTTTAAAATATTTTTAAATGTATATTTTAAGAAAGAATATATAGAACATAAAAAAATATTTCATTGAATTGATGTAACTAGAGTACTTCCATATCTTTATTTTTGAGAACACAAGCAAATTAGATTTTAAATAAATCTCTAATGAGCAACACAATAAAATGCAAAGTATGAGATGCTCCTTTTTTATAAAATAAAGTAAATATTGTGAATGGAAAACAAAGAAAGAACATAGTAAAATGCAGTGAGTTTCATTTTAATATTGGAGAAAACTAAATAGTGTTGGGGACAACATAGTTTTTATATTGCAATAATGTTCAAATGCAAGATAATTAAGTAATGCGTATAAATGTTCCAAAAGGAATATAGACATCTACATAGTGCTATTTAAACTATGATCTCTACTTATAAAAGGCAATGTTTGTGTGTGTGTGTGCATGCGCGCAGAAATATTATTTAAACAGTTGCTAGATGTTTGAATTACATTTTTAAAATTTATATTTTTTAAGAAAGAAAGTACAGCTTAATGACTGGTATGTTGCAATAGATATATATATAATTCTCTGACTGTAGGGCTCATTGTCTAATATACAAATGTTAAATATATATACAGTGGAGTCTCCCTATAACGAAATCGCTTGGTTCCAATTGAAAAATTCGTTATGGAGAAAATTTCGTTATACGGAGATTAGAGATTTTTGCAGTTATTTAAATAAATGTTCCAAACTTTTCAATAGGTGCAATAAGTTCAAATGTATTTATTTATGATTTTTAATTAAAAATGAAGTAATATATATTATAAATTAGTTAAAATTATACTAATTTTTATTGTATAAATAAAATGCTCAAAAGTTAAGACAATTCACCAATTTAGAGAATAATATGTACTAGTATGTACTTACGTTTATTTTACTTGAAAAATTCCGTTATTTTACATTGCTTTGCATTTCGTGATGTTAAATTTTCAAAAAAAAATTCACATTTTAAGAGTGGGTGGTTCCAGAAACAGGCACGTGTGAGCAAATTGGTTGCACAGAAACTTTCAACTTTCTTCAAAAATGACAAAAATCGAAAAGATAATGGTCTGAAAAAATTCGTTATAGGGAGACAACCACTTCGTTACATGGAGAATATTTTGAATGTTATTTAACATTCCGATTAAAAATTTCGTTATAGGGAGAAATTCGTTGTAGAGAGACTTCGTTGTAGGGAGACTCTACTGCACATAGATTTTAAAAAAATCATTAAAATAAAAAAAAATCTTGATTTAAATAAAAAAAAAATCCGATTAAAATCAGATAAATAGATTTTTTTGAAAAAAATAAAAAAAATAAATCAACAACCCTGCTATTGTTTAAGCAGCGCAAAGGTCACCGACATCGACAAGCAGTGACTTGTCCCTTTCACTCTTCCAGCTTACTCTTCTGAAGACGACGGCCAGGTGCTGAATTATAGAGCGATTGTAATATAACTTTGCAAGGCGTATTCAGAAAGAGAAAAAAAGAAATGATTTCATCTCAAATCGCCAACAATTATTTTAAAAAATGCGCTATTCTTAGATATTTTAACACAAACATATTATTCACGGAGTCATCTCGCGCTCCCAAGACACGCGTCATATGACCCACACATTTAATTTTGTGGAGTACATCGCGCAGCGTGGATGGTGAAAAAGAACGCGGCATCACAGCACAGCTTAGGAACACGTGCTGTTGAATGTCAGATACAGTAGAACCTCGGTAATCCGGACACGCGCTAATCCGGGTGGTCCATGGAGAATGATGAAAACCCGCATACTGCGCTGATCCAACCCATGCATCAGAATGTTATTCAAAACATCAAGCTGGCATATAGCAAGTTGCTTCTTACGAACATTCTCAATGATCCTGTGCACAATGAAAACTTAGAAAAAAACACTGAAAAATGTAAATTTAAAAGATGTCGTGTTCGGTCTTGCTAACTGTTGGGCATCTGTGTCTACATTGCTGATCAACAAGTCGTGGAAAAATTTGCTTCCCAACTTTATTGATGAAGAAATTCAGCTTGCATCACTCATTAACCAATTACAAAACACGAACCCGATGTCTAATACTGAAGGTCTCCAGTGAGTTGCTGAGGCTGACGACAGTTTCGCTCGAAATTAAATTTTAACAGACGACGAAATTATTAGGACGGTAACAGCAGAAGATGATGATGATGACAACGTCAGCCTTGTAAACCCCGTCAAAATTTGTCATTCTGAGGCTGTGGCGGCACTCAACACTTCATTTCAGTGGGCTTAAGGGCAAAATTTTGAAGCAAACGAAATTATGCTCCACAGACGTTTAAGACACCGCGCATTTGAATTAAAAATTGGAACGGCCGCGCAAAAAAAAAAAAAAAAATCACTGACTTTTTCGGACACTGATTATGTTCATTCACTTACATATGTAGTAATTATATATGTACATATCATGTTCATTCAATTTATCCATACAATGTTAGTTCATACAAATATACCATACTACCTATACATACAATTTTTGAAAAAAGTGTTTTACGTTAATTTTTTTAAAACCTCGCTAATGCGGACGTCCATGTGCCTGAATTCGTCCGGATTACCGGGGTCCTACTGTAGTTACGTTCAGTACTCAATGGCCACTTTTAAGACAAAAAAGAAAATGCAGGCAATAATATCCAAACTTAGTATGCAGTGTTTAGTCGACGGGACATTGATTTTAACCGCATCAAAGATGTGCTTTTTTTATTTTTTGCCAGATGCCAATTAATTTTTTTCAATTTATTCAGGTAACCTCATATAGAATTTTATCCCTTTTTAATCTTTGTAGTACCTTACTTTTACCTTTATACCCGTAACTTTTTGTAGTTGTTTCACATTTATAACAATTACTTTTAGTGAAAATCTTGCTTTCTTCATCTGTGCCGATGATCTCCCACCCCGGTAACTGATATTAATTTTAGAACTAGACCAGCCATGAATTGATGTGGTCAGTTTACCTGACAGTCGCCTATACACCACTGGCATGAATATTGAATTTTTGCAATCATTTGATAATTCACGATTCTTTGACCAAACTTGATGTTTTAACCATTGCCATAACCATATTTCTATAGCTTGTCAATGGTGGGTTGTACGTAAGGAAAAGGATTTCCCGATTCCTCTCCACAAAGAACAAAAGGAAACTTTAGATAAAGCATTCTAATTAATAACAATGTCATTCTAATGAATGTCGAAAAAAGATGAACTACAAAAAGAAATAGATAATATCCAAAGGAAATAAGTGGCATCATCCAAGCTATAATTGCTGTATTGTAATACATCCTTCCGCCAAAGTAACCAAACACAGATGGCTATTTTAATTATTAGTCGGAAAAAAGGTGAGGGCAATGGAATGTGAATTCATTAATATGTCAAGGTGATGAGGAACCTCCAATACGACAACGTCATCCGTCAAGAAATAGAAGAATAAATGCCAAATATCCATTTCAGCATCGCATGCAATAGCCTCATTAAATCTCGAGTAACTTCCCGATTCTTCGCAACCTGAAGGCATTGCAAAAAGACAGTTTCCTCTTCACCGTTGAAGAGCATTTCATTAGAAAGATTACAAATATTCGTTTTGATAATTTATGGGGACTTTAACACAAATACGAAGAGGTTGACGCAAGTAACATAATCAAATATAAGAAGAGATCATCACTTAGGACAGATCGACCAGTTTTCTACCGTCAGACCTGACGTCCAAATGTTTTTCACTGTTCAGTTATATGATGCATTCTGTTTTGGCGATGTGTTGTTATTTAAATCCAGCTAATAGTCAATAGGACATGAAGATTAGGATACTAATAAATAGCCACCTTACGGTTGCTGCAACTATTTGAAAATCCTGATCACCTGAAAATAATCACAAATGAATCCCAATATATCTTCATTGTACAGTCGACGCTCGTTATAACGACCACACATTATAAAGACCATTATAACGACCAGTGATAAAATCCCCAACTGTATTTCACTATGCACTATTTTACTTCCGGTATAACGACCGAGCAGTGTTGTCTAATCCCAATAGAACGTCCCAGTGGCGAATCCAGGGGAGGGGCTATCGGACTACAGCCCCCCCCCTCCCAGAGCCAAATCAGAATTCTTGATTTTATTTAACATCATTACAACTGTTTTTTTTAAATTTCCCTCTTTTACAAAAATATTAAAAACGTTTCAACATTACTTTCTGGCTTGAGAGACTCAAAATTTTCCTACTTTTGTAGTCATTCCACTTGTACTTGTAGCTTTGACGCGGGCAAAGACATTTTTTGGTTAGTTATTTCATTGCAATTTTTATCAAATTATCGAAAGTATTGTAATGTTTCTTATGATTCTTATTGTCAGGTGAGAAAAGTCTGTAAAGTTAAAGAGTTTTGGTTTACTTTAGCCTTGAGGTTTGACATTCATCATGACGATACAAAGATTTATGACCTCAGCCCCCCCCCCCCCCCCGAATCCTAGATTCGCCACTGGAACGTCCGAATTCAGCAGACACTCTTCCCGGTATTTTTCTAAAAAGAACATATTTCTAAACGTAAATGACCTTAATTATTGTATTGCCAAGCTTCGTAGATGTAGAGTCTTCAGTGTTACAGTTCAACTTTGACAGGGGGAGGGGGATTACCACTCACCACACCGCAGAAATTAGAATAGCCTACAATAAAAAATGCTTCAAGTGCTAATGAGACTTTAAAATGTTTTTGTGAAAGGCAAGAAAATACAGAACATTATTTATAATCTTTAATTGAAATGGAAAATTATGTTTTGTAAAAATCACATATGCAGAAAAGACAAACAGCCATTTCTGATTTTGTCTTTAGAAAATAAATGTTTTGTGAGTATATAATACCATTTATTTTCTACTTTAAAATCTGTTTTAGAAATATATTTTTAATTGATAAAATTTTATTTTTAATACCAATGATAAAAAATAAGTTGAGTATTTAGTTGGAATCTCTTTAAAAATATATTATATGAAACTGCTGAGCGTGCATGTGTACATTTTTTTAATTATATCCACTATAACGACCACTCGTTATAAAGACCTTTTGCTGTGGGACCCAGAGGGTCGTTATAACGAGCGTCGACTGTAGTAACAAACCGCACAATCGTTTTTATAAGAAGAACGTTTTCTAATCGTCTGAAAACATATTTAGAAAAAAAAATATCACCATAGAGTCATACTTATTAAGATACAGTAGAACCTCAATTATCCGACCCTCGTTTAACCGGAACTCTCCGTTAACCGACCTCGGTTTCCTGACATTTTTATCAGCGTCTATTATCCAAAACTCTTTTAAACGAAACTTTCTGTTAACCAAAATCCACGTTGTCAGGTTTTGAAAACTGTGGGATCAAAGAAACCGTAGATTGGTTGAACTGTGACATGGAAGATGCGGCTTCCAGTTGCTTAATGATGAGGAAATTATCGCAGAAGTCCGACATTCTCCACAAGAAGAAGAAGATGATGATGAAGGCGAAAATGATTTCGATGTAAGATTAGTAACAATGATGCTTTTGAATGTTTTTAAAGGCCTTGCTTGGTTGGAACAACAAGAACAGTGTGATTCCTCTGAAGTAATGCTTTTAAGAAAACTTCGTGACAGAGCAGCACGACAAAGGATGACCAATTTACGCCAGATGGAGCTTCCATTTAAATCATTGCAAGTTTTTTGTTTCAAAATAAATTTTCATGCCTAATTTGAATTTAGATATTTACTTAGCAGTTTAAATAGTCATAATAGGAGTTCGATAACGATGTTACATATTAAACTAGATGATTATTGAAAAATTCTCTACTATCAGGAAATTTCGATTATCCGATGTATGTTCGGTCCCAATTACGTCGGATAATCGAGGTTCTACTGTATATCAGATTTTCTTCCAGACTTTCAGGTGTTTCAAAGCAATTTTAATAATCCGAAGTCTCTAAGTTTAGTTATAACGACTCTGTCAACGGGCGGAATAAAAATAAGGCGCACAATGGCGATCGTCGACAGTCCCAGGTCTGGAATGGAGCCCTCAACTGAAACAACAGTTTCTCTCTCACTTTCTTTTATTAGTATGTAAGAAACAGTGATGTGGGGTGGGTAGGTAAATATTTTTTGGGTATATACCCGGGTATTTACCCAAGGCCTGGGTAAATACCCAAAAACTGGGTATTTTGCGAAAAAAATAAAATTCGAATGCTGATTCACAATGAAACATACAGAGTTACATAAATACCTCCTAAAAAGTATTTGCAAAAAAAAGTATTTGTGAATGGTCATTTAAAATTAAACTTAAAATTTATAAATACCCAAAACTGGATATTTTGCAAGAAAAGTATTTGAGAATGGTGTGATTCAAAATGGAGCATTAAATTTATAAATACCCTTGCACTGAATATTTTGCGAACAAAAATTGCATTTGTGAATGGTGATTCAAAATAAAACATATAAAATTTAAAAATACATCCAAACTGGATATTTTGCAAAAAAAAAAAAAATGCATCCCCGAATGTTGATTCAAAATGAAACATAAAAATTATAAATGCCCCAAAACTGGGCATTTTTTTTTAAAAAAGTATTTTTGAATGATGCTTCAAAATGAAATAAAAAAATAATATGTGCCCCTAAACTGGGTATTTTGTATTTTAAAAAAAGTAGCTTTGAATAAATTATATAAACAAAAAACAATTGCTATCAGAATTCAGAATAAAGTATTCTAAAACTTAAATGGGATCGGGCGATAATTTAGTTTTTACGGTTTGAAACTTTGACACTTACAATAGAATAATTATTTTTAACGCCGTTTATGTTATACTAGCCGCCATCGGCGACCAGCTTGTTCGCCGGGAATATAATTTTAACTGACTGTCTTGTGTATAGTTTGATATTCACGGTTTCCATAACAAAATAATTTTAAACTTCAAATTGCGATAGAGATTTACCCCGCGTTCTTAATGTAGCCTTGCACTTGTTCTGTTCCTTGTCTATATGAAAGTCCCTAATGGAGTCAAGTAATTGCTCGTGTCAAGTTACATCTAATTGTAAGTAATCGAAGCGAATTTTAATTTAACAAATTTATTTCAATGTCGAAATACCGCGGCACGTTTTACGTCCAGCAGCATGTTAATTGGCTTAAAACATACTAATAAAATGAATTTAAACGTAGCAACCATAATCGTTCAGTTTACTGGATTATTTCTTGATATACTTACTATCTTGATTCTTTATATACTTATCAAATAAAAAAAGAAAAGAAAATCCAATAGAATATTATATTGGCCTTCAACAATGGAAGAGAAACACGCAATTGAATATTTGTTTAAACAATGAAAGCGGTTTGAATTTCATTGTAACAATGAATGACAAAAATATTTTTAAAAATTTATTAAAATTAGAGAAAAAATCAAATGAAAAGTTAATTGTTATCATTGAAAAGACAAGTTTTTAAATTTTCAGATGGTGTAAAATTGATTTTTGTGTTGTACTATTTTCGGAAGTTATTAAGGAAAAACTCCAAAATTTCGTTTAATTTTTAATTAATTAAAATTTTTAAAAAACAACGGTTATGAGGTGCACATTCCCACCCTCCAAAGTATGTTTGTGCCAAATTTCGTTGCTCTAGCCCTAGCGGTCTGTCCTGTAGAGCGCCAAAACACACACATTCTCCTTTATTATTAGTAGAGACAGATAGTACCCGTGAATCTTGTGATCCATAATTTACTCACATTGCCATGCAGGAAATCAAACATTCTTGTTTTGATTTACTGAATAGTTAGTCATTTACTTCGCATACATTAATATTACTGTAAATTTTACGTTAAAAAGTAAAAAAAAGGGGGAAGTTACCTTCTTGGAGCTTTTAATGTTAAGGATGATAAAAGTATCCAATGTAAGTGCTGTAATGTTGAGTACAAACTTGCCAATGTAAGCAAAATGGAGAAACAAAAAAAAAAAAAATGTTTCAAAAGTCTTGGTGGATTAAAAAGGTTCTGAAAGGGATAAAATAGCTAATGAATTTTCTTTCATTCAGATTCCAACCATGACACTTACATCAAATTTAGAGTTTAAGATCATTTAAGTATTGATGTTCATGATCCAGATGAATCCCGTCTAACCAGGAAACTGAGTGTGAGTGTGTATGTCTACTATATCGTCAAATAATACAACAGATTCAGCAACAAAAAATTCACATTTCTTGTTCCTGAAATCTTGTTGCAAAAATAACTTACCCTTTTTGAAAGTGATATAAGTGAATATTACTTTCAGAATAATTAACTTTTAAAAACTGAAACATCTGCTAACTTATCAGCAATGTCTGGTACTCTGTCTAATTAATCCATAAAGAATTATAAACAATTGTATCTTTCATTTTAGTTTCTATTATCAGCTCTTTATCATTTTAAAACCAAACTCAACATTTTCTTTTTTTAAATTTAGTTGAGTTTTAAAAAGGATTGATATTTAAGCCACTTATTTTATGTAAGATCCATGATATAGTATTTCGTTTTTGTTTTTTCTGATTCATTTTTTAGTTTTTATAGAATGCAAAAAAGGTTCATATACATGAGCTTTTTTAAATCATATCTTAGGCTCAATATATATTCTCTATATATTTATAATAATAGACATCAATTTCATAGATGTTCGTGTTTTACATGAATACGGTAATTCAAAAATACCACAGGTAATTATCATTTTAGGTATTTACCCGGTATATACCTAGGTATTTACCCTTAAAATAAATACTAAGTATTTTACATCACTGGTAACAAATGATGCACTTAAGTAAATATATTTAAAGTAAACTATAATGATCAGGGTCGATCCAGGGTTTTTTTTTTTCTGGGGCCCATTTTGTGAAAAAAATTTTTTCAAAATAAAAATCTTTTTGTGAAAAAAAATTTTTTGTGAAATTTTTTTATCAGTAAACCTTCACTTCAGCAGTAATATTTCTATCTCTAATGAATTGAGTGCGAAGGGGCCGTTTTACTGACATTTAGCTGAAGGGCCGTTTATGAATTTGAGTTTCTATGAAGGGGCCGTTTATGAATTTTGTGTGAAGGGGACCGTTTTATGAATTTGAGTTTGAAGGCCGTTTTAAATGAATCTGTGAAGGCCGTTTTATGAATTTCTGAAGGTGGTCCTTATGAATTTATTTTAAGAGCCGTTTTATGAATTTAATTTTTAAGGCTTACTATGAATTTAAACTTTCCATACCGTTTTAATGAATTTGAATTTTGAAGGGCCGTTTTATGAAGTGGAATTTTTGAAAGGGCCATTTTACTAGAATTCTCTTTGAAGGGCGTTTTCATGAATTTGAATCTTTTCAGTTGGCATTTAGAATTTGAATCTTGAAGATCAGTTTTGAATTTAAATTTGTGAAGGCCGCTCTTTATGAACTTGAATCTTTGTAAAGGGTCGTTTTTAGGAATTTAAATTTTGTGAAGAGGCCGTTTTAGAATTGAATGTTTGAAGGGCCGTTTTATGAATTTGAATTTTTGAAGGGCCGTTCTCTATGAGTGGAATTCTTGTGAAGGGGCCCAAAAAACGGCCCCTATTTCGCCTTGGATCGACCCACAGCAATATCTGTTTTCTACATGTGGACTCCTAAATTTAACGCCAGGGGGCCTACAGTAGTCTTGATCTCAATCCCTTGCCTAGCAGTGGCGTAGCGACGGTGGCTAAAGGCTATATCTGCACCAGAGGGGGGCAGTTTTCTGAGGTACCGCGGCGGACAAAATAGTGATGCATTTATTTCATTTATTAAATCCAAATATGACGAGAGGTTCAAAATATAGGGTGTCCCAAAATTATGAGACACATTTCAAAAATTAATTTTAAAAAACCTAATAATGTTACAACTACTGTTTTTTTTTTTTTTAAATAAGAGAGCAAATAAAAATGTTTTTTTTTTATTTCAGATAGGTAACGCGGCGTTACGATGTTCTAAATTTGCTACAGCGAGAGAATTCCGTACGCAATGGCTACCGATCGGCAGAAGCCGACGCGCGTTTTCTGGTTTCCTTTTTCAGTTTTTCTTGAATATCTCAAAAAATATTCAGTTTTCACACTACATGTGAATTAACGAATTAAAGAACGTAAAATTCTCTAAAAATAATTATCGAATTAAAGAACGTAAAATTCCCCAAAAATAATTAACGAATTAAAGAACGTAAAATTCTCTAAAAAATAATTAACGAATTAAAGAATGTAAAATTCCCTAAAAATAATTAACGAATTAAAGAACGTAAAATTCCCTAAAAATACAAGCTTTTATTTTCTTTTAGCTTTAATATTTTCGCAAATAATGGCGCAGATAATGACTCTCAAAAATGGGAGATTTTCAATAATTTACGGCGACTTAGAGCACCGTAACTGCGCGTTTCCTATCTGTAAAAAAAACTCTTTAAAATGCGCTCTCATTTAAAAAAAACGAAGTTGTAACATTATTAGGTTTTTTAAATTAATTTTTGAAATGTGTCCCAGAATTCTCGGATACCCTGTATATTACTATGCAACGGGAGCCTTTTACCCTCAATGCACCATTGCTGCCTAACTAATCCAAAATAATGACAAACAACAGCAGATGGCAAGTTTCTTATTTCATGCAAACAAGGACTTGCAATAATTTAAAATATTCAATGGTAGTTAAATAACAAAGGGTCTTTTAAAAAAGATGAAATAGCAGTATTTTAATTTTTAGAATTGCAGAATTTTACCTCATTTGCATCACCAGGAAATGAATCAAGTTCCCGAGATATTCAGAATTAATGCCTTAGATTGCCTTCTGCGGTCACAGATACAAATAAAGATGAAATGTTTGTGAAGGGCAAAGATATGTTGCAAGGCGGTTCAATATATGAAACATCGCATACGTGACGACGGCTTCGTTGCACCGCCAAAATGTTTTTCTTATCACGGCTTTCTACGCATAAAATGTCAAAATAATGATTATAGAATATTCACTGCGCATCTAAACGATAACAATTACTCATCTAATATATTTTCAGGTTGAACTTGCACAAGATAAATGCTATTTTCAATCTTTTGAAAACTATCTATATATATAATTCTCTTACGTCGCGACAAAAAAAGGGTCGAATTTCTTAATCACCGTTTGGCAACAAGTTTGTTTTGTTTACATTCTATTCGACGATTGTAGCTTGATTTGATCTGTGAAAAAAGAATATGGAGGCCTTTCTAGGAGGGTGCCATTTTTTTTTTCCTCTCTTGACAGAATCAGATCGGCAATAATTTTGCCCGTCTTTTGATGGCAATTTTCATCTCTTTTTTGATTACGGATTGAAAAGAACTATGGAATGAATAGGGGATAATAGCCTTTGTTGCTGAAAATCCCCCCCAAAAACCCAATCAAATCATTTGATCTGAGACGACGAAATTTTTCAAAATGAGTCAGGAAGATTCAATTCTAAATCGAAATCGTCGAAAAAGAGAACTGTTGAATAACTGAAACTGTTGAGGAATCTTTCCTAAGCCGATCCAATCCGAATGTACAAAATTGAGTCAAGCGTTTCTGTGAACGGAACGAAGTTCATGAGCTATAGGAACATAGTTGACTATAGCAGGACTCTGTTCTTTAATCCATGTAGCGAAGATTTTCTGATCATTATTTCTGTGAAAAAAAAGCATGTTTTAAATTTTGGTAAACAAGAATTTTAAAATTTTGAAAAAGGCTATAATGTTATAAAGGTAAAAGTAAATAATTATTATGGGTTATAATTTTGAATAGTGATTCTGAACATATTTAGAGTCGTTTGTCACTTTAAAGTGTCCTTTTAAATCAAAAAGTTTGTTAAATGGGATAACTTATCTTTCAGAAACTTAAATGTTCTGCGGTTTTAACACATAAATAATTACCCAGCGAGAAAAGTTATAATTTTCTTCGCTAAATAATTATTGAAGTGAATGTGTATACATGTGGCGAAGCTTTTCTGATCATTATTTCTGAGAAAAAAGCATGTTTAAAATTTTGGTGTCAAAATCAAGAATTTTAGAATATTTTTTTTTAATTTTTGAAAAAAGGCTGTTTTGTTAATGTTATAAAGGTAAAAGTAAATAATTATTATGGGTTATAATTTTGAAAAGTGAATCTGAACATATTTAGAGCCATTTGTCACTTTAAAGTGTCCTTTGTAAGCAAAAAGTTTGTGAAATGGGTTAACTCATCTTTCAAAAACTTAAACTTTCAGAGGTTTTAACACATAAATATCTACAAAGCGAGTAAAGTTATATCTTTCTTGACTAAATAATTATTGAAGAGAGTGTGCATACATTGTGGCGAAGCTTTTCTGAGTAACTATTCATTGAGAAGTGTGGATATTTAAACGTTTGTTGGAATGAAGTCAGGGCTAATGAAAATGTTGAAAAAACATTCAATTGTGTGTACCAAGAAGTTTTAAGTGCCTGATTTCTGATTGATGAAAATAATTTTTATTTGTAAACATCTTATCATACATTTTAGCATTCAAATTTCTTTTTAACATTTACATATATATGGTATAAAGGTAAAATTTTAATTTTATAATTTGATTATTTAGTAATTAAAAGTTTAGATTTAATTTCTTAAAAAGAATTTAGTTAGAACTTCCTGCTATTCAAATAATTTAAATTTACTTTTAGTAATAAATGTATTTATAATTTCATATTACTAGCAGGCACTCACAACTGTACAGCGAGCGAGCGAAGCGTAGGTCAACCCCCAAATCATCCCCCTCGGCAACCCCCAAGAATCAAGTTGTGATTCCAAAAAAAATCACAACGTGATTCTTGGGGGTTGACGAGCGGAGCGAGTAAGGGGTGTAACCCCCTAGTAATTAGTATTTCTCGTTATAGAATATGTCACTATAAAGTCATCAGACAAACAAAGATTGTTTATAAACTTGAAAGGAAAAAAGAAGATAGAAAATTTTGCACAGTTAACAGTTTCTTCGTCATTTTGGGAAGTGATAGCAACAAATTTTGAAAGTGGCAAATTTTAAAAATAATTAACAAAACTCTTATTTAATTATTTAAAATAATATTCAAAGCATTCGGAATTCTAAATGTATTAATAGAGCCAAAACAAATGCGTTATAAAACGCCTTAAGCAATATGTTCATGAACTGCCCATTGTTTTTCTATCAAATTTTTCAAAAATTTAAGGACGCAATCAAACGGACCTAATTTCTTGGCATCTACAGGACCAAACATTTTTAAATATAAGAAATGTGAACTTTGCATACACTCACTGAAATGAAGAAATTTAAAGTATAATAAGCAACAATTTAAGTTTGAAGATTCTGAAGCACAGGACGAGCTTACTAACTACTAGCTAACGAGCGATTACTAAAAAAGTACAAAACAGCACTTTATTAGGTTCAGTTACTATCTGCAAAAAGTCAGTAATTTTTAACCTAGCTTAGAATTCTCAGAAAATCATCTGTGGTTAGGGGAAAAAAGAAATCCATGACCTTTAAATTAAGGGACCAGATTTTCTGAACGTCAGGACCAGGACACTAGTTATAACGGAAGGGGCATCAATCCGAAATATTGAGTCAAAAACCGAACTGCCCCGGATAAATCGGGATGTCTTTTATTTTTACCAACCACACTAAGATATCATAGGACTACACATAGCGTAAAAAATATATTCAAAGGAATTACGATATAAGGTGGCATTATGCACTAAAACACGGTGCTTTAGCAGTTAATGTTTTTAAATATTACAGAATAGAACGCAGTCTCTTACTCCCGTACCCGTGACCAGACCGGTCACTGAACGGTTTGACGGGCAAGACACAAGAATTTTATTTAAGAAAAAAGAAAAACAAAACAAACAAAAAGAGGGAAATATTTACACTATGTACTGCACAGGCATTTTCACTTTTGCACTAAGTTCGTAAAAGTCTTCTTTTCTTTAAAGACGTTGTTTTACCTTTCATTTTTGAAGGGGGAGGAATGTCCGGTAATTTGAGGTTTTTTAAAACTTTTAATATGAACTACAGTAGAGTCTCCCTACAACGAAGTCTCCCTACAGCGAATTTCTCCCTATAACTAGACTTGCCAGACGTCCCGGTTTTCAGACAAAATCCCGGTGTCCCGGCCGGTTTACTTCACGTAACGGTAAAAATTAAATTTGATTATAGATGACCAAAAAAGTCTAAAAATAATTAACTGTGAAGGATTATTTAGGATAATTACTTTATCATTTATTTCACTGTACTGTATGAAAAGTGAAAACTATGGAAGAGTGATGGTCTGCTAATAAATAATATTGTCATCGTATCGTCTTGTCTCGCCAATCGTGACCATGCCTTCTGCTTACCTGGGATGTCAGCACCAGTTGAAAGAGTATTTTCTTTGATGAACAACGCATGGACTGCAGATAGGGGTTTGATGAAGGAATCTACAGTTAAAGGCTTGATGACATGTCAAATTAATATCGGAATAGCTTGTGAAGATTCTTACAACACGATTAAAAACAAAAATGACTTTCTAAAAAAAGTCCCAGCGAATGAAAAGTACATGTAAATATTGTTCAAATTTTTATTCCTCATCCAAAGTGTTTCTTCTTACTTAAGTAACTTATAAATATTAACATGTAAGAAATAAAATGTTTAAATTTTTATGCTTGTGTCATTTATTATTACCCCTGATTTAGGTTCCTAATCAGTAACCATTTATTCATATCATTGAGAATAAACTACCCTCTAAAACCCCGCCCACTTTAAATACCCGCGTCGCTGGGGGGCATTCCGGTGTCCCGGTTGAACATTTCAGAAATCTGGCAAGCCTACCTATAACGAAATTTTTAATCGGAATGTTAAATAAAATTCAAAATATTCTCCATATAACGAAGTGGTTGTCTCCCTATAACTAATTTTTTCAGACCTTTATCTTTTCGATTTTTGTCATTTTTGAAGAAAGTTGCTAATTTCTGTGCAAACAAATCGCTCACACGTGCCTGTATCTGGAACCAATCGCATTGTTCATTCCAGCGATAACACATAACAATAGAATGCTATGTGAAGGGTAATGTAGTTGTGGGGACCTGGGTTTCTACAGAGGGAGCAACATTTCTACGGGTCAAGATTCCAAGAATCGGGGTGGAAACAGCAAATGGATGTGACAATATGCATTTTATGTTTATCCGTACTAGTACATATTATTCTCTAAATTGGTGAATTGCTTCATTTTTGAGCATTTTATTTATACAATAAATATTAGTATAATTTTAATAAATTTGTAATAAATATTATTTCATTTTTAATTGAAAGTCATAATTAAATATTTCTGAACTTATCGCACATACTGAAAGGTTTATAACATTTACTTAAATAACTGCAAAAATCTCTAATCTCCGTATAACGAAATTTTCTCTGTAGCGAATTTTTCAACTGGAACCAAGCGATTTCGTTATTGGGAGATTCCACTATACTTTCTTAAAAGCAAAAATTATGAAAAACCTGGACATGTAATTCAAATTTGGAACAAACCCATTAAAGTTTTTTCAATCTCAAACAAAGGGAAAAAAATCGTGACTCTTGCGGCTAATACCGGACGTTTCGTCATTTTATTTAAAGGAATATCGTGACTTTTCGAGATCGAATCTCACTTCAGTGCTTTTCCGAGACTCAAGTGACTGGAAAACCACCGCTATTTTAAAATCAAAGTTCTTATTAATATATTTAAACAAGTGAGAATGAAAGGTATCACTTACAGAGCGATCAACACTACGTTATTTGTATTCCTTTAATATCTTTTTCTTGAGATATTTTTCTTTTTTAATTTCCATCCTTCACCTACGTAGGCGGAAGTACCGTCTGAATAGATGAAGAAAGAGAAAGGAAGTGATATCTCTTTTTCTTCCTACAGAAAATCCACATGACGCAAATTAATTAGAATAGTTTAACGGTGATTTTACGTAATTTAGGCTTAAGTTACGGAGAAGAAAAACAGATCTTTCGTAACTCACGCTGAAGTACAGTCGGACCTCTATTTAAAGAAGTCGCTAAATCCCGAAAAAAAGTTCGTAATATGGAAAATTCGTTAATTAGAGATTCACCTTTTAAAATACTTTAAACTACACAAAACAGATTTTAAATTCATAAACACTAAATAGTATTAAAAAAGTAAGTAATCACACCTTTATTTTGTAAATTAATATATGTTTTCTGTCTGTATATATTTTACCCATCAAAAAGAAATCTGCAAGGAAAACAAGAATAAAACAAAACATTGTCCGGGATTACACTGTATTTTCAATTAAAAAATCATTTTATATCAAAATTAATGAATTTTAGCATTTCATCATACGAAGGTTTGTTGATTTCTGCATCACGATCATTTCCATCTTCATCTTCATCGCAATTCATTGCTGTGTTGTTTTTATTTTTCACACTGTCCACTTCAAAACTGCCTCATCCACATTTTCATAGACACATGCTTTTAAACTTTTTGAACAAGAGTTCGATGAATCATAATTTTGTATCTTATCACGATTTTTTTTATTATGGTTGATAAGCTGTTTGAAGGAATACCAAATTTTAAATCAATAACCTTTTTTTTCACGCCTTTATCCACCTCATGAAGAATTAAATCTTTTTCTTCGATGCTCAAGCACTTTCGCTTTGACATTTTCCAGCTTCAAGGTCACTGATCACCATAAAATGTGTTAAAAGAAAAAATAAGTTTGAAATGTTTGGAAATATTTTGAGAAATAGGAAGAATAAATATTGGATCACTAGAAAAAGTTCGTTAAATAGAGAATGCACTTCGCTATTTGGAGGTTATTTTACGAAGAAATTCGCAAAATGTTCTTAGTTCCAAGAAAAAGTTCCCAAAATAGAGAAATTCGCAAAATAGAGGTTCGTTAAATAGAGGTTCGACTGTATTTCAAACACATACCCTTTAAAGATTATCTTTACGACAAGAATTAAAAGGGCATTTTTTATAATCTATAAATATAAAAGGAGATGTTTGTGTGCGTGTGTGTGTACGTGTCTGCGATATCCAGACGAATCTATCTCACTTACAGCTATGAAATTTGGCACACAGGTAGTCGTAATGGTGACTGAATGCACCTAGAAACCGGAATTTAAAAATTTAATCTAGAAAATTTGTTATTTAATATTTTGTGTGGCTTTGGGTGATTTTTCGCATTCATTTCTCAATAACATAGCTTCGAATAATTATACGAAAAAAACAGTTACACCATCGGAAAGAACAAACGATTTCCGTTCTAATAAAGTTTGTTTCGTACGTCTAACGTAATTCACTGAATTTTGAGAAATTTTTGGAAAATAGTCACTTTTATGGTAATTTTTAATAAGGATTTCTTCAAATTCTTGCATGTGACGTTCTAACATTTCTATAATTTCCATTTTTTTTTTTTTTTAGCTTACAGCTAGAACGTTTCTGACGGATTTAAAACAAGAACGGTTAAAATATCTTTTCCGGTTTTTTCTTAATTAATTTTTTCGTGATCAGTTCAAACAGTTTTTTTCAGAGAGATTTAACAGCGAGTTTCTCTGGATTATCCCACAATGCATTGTTGCAATTTCATTGGCTGGTGCGTGACCTTCCTCGCACCAGGTGACACCATATGCTTTCATTCCCAGCATGCACTTCTACAATCCGATTCCTTCCGGCAGGTGACGTCATTACATTCGCGTCATTGTCGGGAGTTCAGAAGCGGGCAAATTCAATAATATATGCATTTCTGTTTTGATAAATGCGATTATCGCAAAGAAAAATAAACGGGAAAATCAATAATGTGCATCATTTGTTTTCAAAACTTTTTCGTGTAATTGTGGGCATTTTTTCCCCATTTTGTTGAAGTCCTGATTCCACGGGTAACGCCGTGCGCATACTGCTAGTGCTGTATAAAGATCTACGTGCCTATTAAATGAGGCAAAAGGCATTGACATAATAGTAAGGTGACCAATCGTCCTCCTTTTAGGAAGGATAGTCCTTCTTTTGTAAGTTCTGTCCTCCCTTGAAAAGTGTCCTCCTTCCTCGTATACGAAGAGAAAGTATTGTAATCGTCAAAAAATTCGAACTCGAGATTTTGACGAATCTCCTCGTTTCAGACCTCCCCGAGTCCGAAAAACGCAATTTTGGAATTATGTCTGTGTGTCTGTGAACACCATAACTCGAAAACTATTAGAGCTACGGGGATGAAATTTGGTATGTGATCTTTACACACAATTTGTAGCTTTCTATCAAATAGGAATGTGCGTGAAATTTCGTAGAGATCCGAACTCTGTAACAGTATATTTCATTATCGTCATTTTTGCTTAAAACTGTGTGTCTCCCTAGTCCAGTGGTACGATGCCGGTAAGCAAAAGGTCGCGGGTTCAAAGCTCGTAGTAAGTAGAGGCCTTCAAAAAAATAACAAGATATTATCCAGAAGTTTAGTACTTAGGAATTAAGTGATCTTTATGTTTCCATATTTCTAATATGTATTTTAAAAATATTCAATATATTGCTATATTATGCAATATTAGATAATAGTATTCAGTATAGTACAATATTATTAAATATTGCATAATATTATACAGTGTTATATGACATTATCCAATATTATGAAAAAGACATTGTACAACATTGAAAAAGTCTTACGTTTTACACTGTTTCAGTATTGGAAAAAATATTGTATAATATTACTTTTGCGAAATTTATAATATTAGACAATATTATGTACTACTTGGGGCGGCGGCAAAGCGGGAGCGTGGTTTAATAGACATGACATTTAAAAAAAAACGTTTAATAGACATGGGACCTCGAGAAAAACGGCAATTATATTTTTAAAATAAAATTGTTGAATATATTTTTTTAGATTCAATAAGACCACTATATAATCTTAAACATATTTGGAATTTATAAATTCAGAATTAAGTTATCTTTATTTTTCCATGCTTCCAAAATATATTTTTTAAATATTCAATATATTGCTATATTATGCAACATTAGATAACATTGTTCAGTATAGTACGATATTATTAAATATTGCATAATATTATACAGTATTATAGGACATTATCCAATATTATGAAAAAGACATTGTACAACATTGAAAAAGTCTTACGTTTTACACTGTTTCAATATTGGGAAAAATATTGTATAATATTACTTTTCCGAAATTTATGATATTAGACAATATTATGTGCTACTTGGGGCGGCGGCAAAGCGGGAGCGTGGTTTAATAGACATGACATTTTTAAAAAAAGGTTTAATAGACATGGGACCTCGAGAAAAACGGCATTTAGATTTTTAAAATAAAATTGTTGAATATATTTTTTTACATTCAATAAGACCACTATATAATCTTAAACATATTTGGAATTTATAAATTCTTATCATAATATTATTAAGTCATATTTGCAGGTAAAACACGCATATTCTAAGTTCTAAAACATGAGGTTAGTTCAAACATATAGAATACATACATTATAGAATTTAAAATATACAATAGTTGTGTGTGGGGGACGCCATATTGTTGCCTTGATAAAGTTACGTCGGGCGGCTTCTGACTGATGCCTTAAAACTAAGGGTCTTTTCTATCTGCTTCTTCCGAAAAAGAATGTGAAAGGTTATAAGAACAACGTTTAAGCTCTTTAAAGGTCGAAAAGGACAACAAAACGGATTTGACATCACACAAAACGCTTCTGCCACATGAGTGACAGACATGTGTCTTTCATTCTGCAAAGCAATGCGTAAAAAAAATAACGCAGTACATCACACAAATCCAATAACTTCACTCAAAATGAGACAACTGTAGCTGCATCCATCATCAGGTTCAGAAATGATCCTGTCGCGCAATGGGAGAAAGGAGCAGTCAACTAGCAGGATATCCTTCTTTCGCCGATTCACATTTCAATTTAACACCTTAATCATAAGTTTTATAGGGGAAAAGAGGGTTTCAATAAGGACATTCTCGAACTGTTTCAACTAAATGAGATTAGTGGAGAGTTTTCCGGTGATTTTGTAATCGTCGAAAAATTCGAACCCGAGATTTTGACGAATATCCACGTTTTAGACCTCCCTGGGTCCGAAAAACACAATTTCGGAATTATGTCTGTCTGTGGACACGATAACTCGAAAACTATTAGAGCTACGGGGATGAAATTTGGTATGTGATCTTTACACATAATTTATAGGTATCTATCAAATTTTGAACAAAATTCGTCAACGGAAAGTCTCTCTGTCTGTCCGCGGTCATGCAAACACTATAACTCAAAAATTGAATAGCTAGATGGATAAAATTTTGTACACAGTTTTATCATCATGAATGTAGGTCCGTAAAAAATTTTGGGCTAAATCCGTCAAAGGGTTGACTGTCTGTCCGTCTATATAATTTACTTTTGAAGGAGAATCCTTTATCTCCACGCGCATGCGTACTGGAAGTAATCTTCTGTGCACACGAAAGCTATGGAGCGAATTACGTCAGTTTGTCCTTGAGCCGGTAAGAGTGGAAAATCGGTACGCATCTCTTTGAATTTGATTCTTTACCTAGATATTTTTCAATCACTATAATGAAAAACCTTCTGATAGTCATTGGATTCTGGGTAACAGTAGGTTCGAATTTCTTTAGCCAAGGGTTGATGGTCTGTCTGTCTGTATAATCGCATATTTTTAATCGCAATAACTTCTTAACAAAATTACTTAGATATATGAAATTTGGCATGTGGCCTTCTTACCTTAATGGTAGATTTGTGTCCAATTTTTTTGTCAATCGGTTAAAAAAAAGCGTTCAAATTGCATAATTATTTTCTCTAATCCGATTCTCCAAGCGCATGCGTACTGGTAGCAATCCCTGTGCACGGTGAAGGATTACGTTACTTTGTCCTTGAGCCGGTAAGAGTGGAAAATCGGTACGCATCTCTTTGAATTTGATTCTTTATCTAAATATTTCACAATCACTATAATCTAGAATGAAAATCCTTCTGATAGTCATTGGATTCTAGGTTACAGTAGGTTCGAATTTTTTTATCCACGCGGGGGGGAGGAGAAACAGGACCTTTTTGGGGAAGTATGCGAAAAAGTTTAGGGGAGACCACTCCCGCTGGTTGAAAGGTGAAAATAAACCGACTGTTGAAAATAAATGTTTTAAAACGTTATAATCAACGGTTTAAATCGACTGGTTGCCGTTTCTGATTGTTTCGAAAGCGCGAACGGTATTCGTGGAAAATACTTTACGATTGGACGGGTTTTTACTTTCTCGTATACGAAGTATACAAAGAGAAAGTATTGTAATCGTCAAAAAATTAGACCTCGAGATTTTGTCGAATATCCACGTTTTAGACCTCTCTGAGTCCGAAAAACACAATTTTGGAATCATATCTGTCTGTCTGTGAACACGATAACTCGAAAACTATTAAAGCTAGAGGGATGAAATCTGGTATGTGATCTTTACACCTAATTCGTAGGTTTCTAACAAATTTTGGACCAATTCCGCCCAAGGGAAGTCTGTCTGTCTGCCTGCCCGTGTTCATGTGAACACGATAACTCAAAAACTTAAATAGCTAGAGAGATAAAATTTGGTACTTAGTTTTATTATCAGGATTGTAGGTCCGTGTCAAATTTTGGACCAAATCCGTCCGTCGGTCTGTATAATCGCATACTTTTGTACACTATAACTCATTAACACAAAGACTTAGGTAAATGAAATTTGGTGTGTGGCCTTCTAACCTCAATTGTAGACTCGCATCCAATTTTGGTTTCAATCGGTTGAAAAAAAGGCGTTCAAATTGCATATTCCGTTTTCTTTATCTTACTACAATGCAAAAATACGAGCCATATCGTGTATCGGCGCACGACCTTCGCAAACTTGGCTGACTTGGAGAATTTTATCTCGCTTGCATTTTTGACCCTTTCGTATTGAAGAGTTCCGCGGGGTATCGGGTAGGACATCTTTGTTAACCAGTGGGAGTAGACTCTTTATATACTTTCTCGTATACTCTTTTCTCAAAAACTCTCGTATAGCGTGTCAAATCTCCGTACTCTCGCTCGGATAAAAATTTCGAATCTGCCCTATTCCCAGAACGCAACAGGTTTCTCTAGCACACGTAAAAACAACAAAACAAACGGAAATAAAATAATCCGAGCAGGATCAGAATTCGCCAAAAGGGAGAAAAAGAAGCCTAAAGGGAAGAAAAAAGCGCCAAGCGTTGAGCATAAGCCTTTCGTCATAAAGCCTCTGAATATCATGCACAGAGATTGCTTCCAATACGCATGTGCGTGAAGATACGGTTTCGTTTCAAAAGTACAAAAATTGAATATGTTATTTGAACACCTCTTTTTTAAACGAATGAGACGAAAATTGGGTATAGATCTATAATTAATGTTAGCATCCGTGACACCAAGTTTTATTTATCTAATCCAAAGGGCTTATGAGATATAATTTTTACAAGTATGTGAATATACAGACCGACAAACAATCAACCCTTTGACGGATCTGGCCCAAAATTTTATACGGATCTACATTCCTGATGATAAAACTTTGTAGCAAATTTTATCTATCTAGCTATTCAAGTTTTTGACCTATCGCGTTCACATTAACACGAACATACAGACAGACTGACTTCCCATGGACGGATTTTGTCCAAAATCTGATAGAAACCTACAAATTATATGTAAATACCACATACCAAATTACTTCCCCGTCGCTCTAATAGTTTTCGAGTTATCGTGTTCACAGACAGACACACACACAGACAGACAGACATAATTCCAAAATTGTGTTTTTCTAAAACGTGGAGATCCGTCAAAATCTCGAGTTCGAATTTTTTGACGATTACAATGCTTTTTCTTTGTATACTTCGTAAACGAGAAAGTCAAAATAAGTACCAATCGTTATTCCTGATAGCACACGCGGGCTGGAAAAACGATAATGTCTTTTTGAAGGATTCTTGGAATACAAATCCTATTCATGACAGGTAGGGATGATTTAGAGGTGAGGTTTTATAGCATAAAATTAGATTTGGCTGCACCTCCAAATATTCGACGTGGGTAAAAGGTAAGAAGGTGCGTAATAAGTAGCCAACTTTATTCCTGATGGCATAAGCGTGTTGAAAAACGAGAATGTCTTTTGGGAGGGTTTCTGAAAGACAAATCACAGTTACGAGAGGGGGGGGGGGGGGGATTCGAATATGACGAATTTCATCTACCAGTGTTTTTTCACTTTCTCGTATACGAAGTAAACAAACAGAAAATGTTGTAACCGTCAAAAAATTCGAACTCGAGATTTTGTCGAATCTCCACGTTTCAGAGCTCCCTGATGCCGAAAAACACAATTTTGGAATTATGTCTGTCTGTGGGCACGATAACTCGAAAACTATTAGAGATACAGGGATGAAATTTGGTATGTGATCTTTACACACAATTTGTAGGTTTCTATGAAATTTTGGACAAAATCCGTCTACGGGAAATCTCTCTGTCTGCGTTCATGTGAACACTATAACTCCAAAACTTGAATAGCTAGATAAATAAAATTTGGTACACAGTTTTATCATCATGTATGTAGGTCCGTATCAAATTTTGAAACAAATCCTTTGAAGGGTTGATTGTCTGTCGGTCTGTATAATCGCATATTTTTAATCGCAATAACAAAATTACTTAGATAAATGAAATTTGGTATGTTGCCTTCTTACCTTAATTTTAGATTTGTGTCCATTTTTTGTGTCAATCGGTTGAAAAAAGGCGTTCAAATTGCATACTCAATTTTTTTAATCCGTTTCTCCATGCGCATGCGTACTGGTAGCAATCTCTGTGCACGCGGTATCTATTGAGCGGATTACGTCACTTTTTCCTTGAGCCGGCAAGAGTGGAAGCAGTGTGTGATAGATGCGTTTTAATCGTTACGCATCTCTTTGAATTTGATTCTTTACGTAAATATTTTACAATCACTATAATTTACAATGAAAAACCTTCTGATAGTCATTCTGGGTTCCAGTAGGTTCGAATTTTTTTATCCATGTGGGGGAAACAGCACCTTTTTGGGGAAGTATACGAGAAAGTTTATGGGAGACCACTCCCGCCGGTTTTTCTTTCGGCGAGACTAGATGCTTTTTCTGAAAATCTATCAAATTTAGCTGCCCTTTAGTATAAATACATTTTTATGTTTTCTTTTTAACTTCACCAAACAGTTTAGTGATTAATAAACTTAACACCAGAGGGAGTTGTTAACCCCCTGAACTCGGAGCCAAATAAATAAATCTTAATATAAATAAAAGTCATTGTGGGTATGTGGGTGGGTATGTATGTGGCTATGTTCCACATCTCCTCCTAAACCAATGGACGGTTTTCAACCAAATTTTGTACACTTATTATTTAAGAGAAGGGGAAGACACTTATGAACTTTTCCAAGTCCCAAAGTTAATTAAACAGTCAGTTAATTAGAAAATAACCGAAATCGTTTTTCCGCCGTAACTTCGGAGCAAACTGTCCGACAAAAAATATTTTTATACCATCTTAACGTTCAAATTTTTACCTTTTCAATGATACTAATTTTATTTCTCTGACATTTTCCCTTCGATTGTTATTAATTTTTAAAAGTTCCAAAACTTTAAAATGCGTGCAGACGATTTTGAAATAACGAATATTTATAGCTACTCCGTTGCTAGGCAACGGTTAGACTTTGAACTAATTCACCTTTATTTCCAGCTTGGCGCTTGATACAGTTGCCAAATAGATTTGGCGATTGCTTAAATCGGAAGGTTACCGGAAAACGGTCTATGAATCCAAAATAAACAAACCAGGATCGTCCATTGACGTATATGATATGGTTGTCAGAGTTTTTATAATAGGAAGGTATATTTTGTCTTATGTATTCTTTTAAACAGTAGAAGCAGATGACATATAGCATGGTGGATGATATATTCCAAAGAGCAGATGATACCATTGAGTACAATGATGTAATTTACAGTAACAGAGAATTAAATTAGTCGTCCAATTATGTATTATCAACCGTCAGAACTTTTGACTTCCCCTTTCTATATATAACGAAACATTTACATTCGTAAATTTAAAAAAAGTAGCAATTCAAATTCTTCGCGCACGAAGTCGCGGGTAACAGCTAGTAATAAATAAATAAATACAAATTTATAAAACTAAATACAAATGCAAAGCATTCGTTTACAAAAACAGTTTGAACAGATGCGGTCACTGACAATTTGATGCCCTTGATAACTTGACACATAAGGGTGATTCATGATGTAAATATTTGGTTTAATGCTTTAAGAAAAATAATATTTTTAACAATTATGTTTAAACAAATGCGGCCTCGAACAAATGATGAATGGCAACATACTACAAGGGTACACCAAATCATTTTCTGTCAGTTTAAAATACAGTGAAACTTATACTAAGTTGTTCAAATGCTCGTTGGAAGGCCGATCAGATTTGTATGCCATTTTTCCTTGGTCCCTATTCAGTTTAGAGTTGAAAAAAAAATATTTTTTTTAACGTTGAAGGTATTTGAAACTGCGTCACCTAAAACCACTAGAGAAAAATTTTAAGGACATGAATTTTCTTCACAGTGACTTAATTAGAATCCAAAATTAATTAACACGACAGTTGAAAATAACAGATTTTTTTCGAAACAAAATAAAAATTTGAAGGGTTTTTTTTTTGTAAAGTTCCTTCAAAAGAAAGAAAAACCTAGAGCAAGTGCAATCAAGATAATTATTTTCATTTCTATCTATTGCACTAAACTGATCTAAAACATCGCAATACATTCAATAATGACAATTACATTTTTTTTATAGTTCTGTGATAAAAATTCAAGAAGAAATATCTATATATGTAAACTTAAGAAGGGTTACTGCAATAAAAGTGTTAAATTATCATTACTTGTTTAACTAATTTAAAAAAAAAATTGGGATTTTTAAAATGTTAAAATATTTTAAATTTTATTATTTTCTGACATCATAAGTATAATAATATGCTAACATGATTATGAAATTGCATAAAAAAACAGGCCTTTACCACCATATTGTAAGACAAAAGTAAGAAGTTTTTCGCATTTTAAACCAAAAATTAATAGAAGCGGTTTCTCGAAAGATACCCTAAAAAGGTTTTATTGTACTAAAGTACTGTCAAGTTATATTAACGTCCCGTTTTGGGATGGACCTCGTCATTTAGAACAGCGATCAGATGACGAGGACGACACCTGAACAGGCACCCACTTTCCAAACTTCCGCACCACACCAGCGGGAGGACGTTTGACCCCCTATGTTTGATTTCACGTGCAACAGGTCCAATACACGACGGACCTTCAGTGCAATTGGGTTTAGAGCCTGGAACCCTCCGGCCCCAAGACCGAGACCTTACCACTAGACCACCGCGGCCTTATTCTAAAATTCTGTTAACAGGTTAATCTCAGTATGAATCAAATACGATTCATACCCCTTTTTCTACTGTAGTTAAGAAAAAGCAGAGAAGGGGTCATCTATTTAGATAGATGGTTCGAATCTCAAACGCAAGCCATAAAAGAGAACGTATTAACCATTTATTTCCCGAAGTAATTTATCATCAACTTTTTAAATTTTTTATGGATCATTAGAAATGTTTAGGGGCAAAATATCTCCAGGAAAAATGGAAAATACTTTTTAGTTTCTGCTTTCAGATGCCTTCTACTGCTTGCTGTCGGATGTACACAATTCTGGTACGTCATCTGGAAAAACGGTCGTATTACGTCTTTGATAAAAGCAGTACTTTTAAGTACCGTAGGAATACCAGTGAGAGTGGCCTCCCCGAAACTTTTTCGCATACGACCAGTTATGTGGGTTGGGTAAACACCCAGTGGGTAGGTAAATATTTTTGGGGTAATTACCCAAGACCTAGTTATTTTGAGAAAAAAATTATGAATGGTGATTTACAATGAAACATATGAAATTCATGAATCCCCAAAAACTTAATATTTTGCAAAAAGAATTGCGTATGTTCTCAATTTTTACGCGCTCTGAAGTACCGCAACTTTATTTATCGTTTTTGACTAAGAAATTTTACTACAGATATCACGCAACCTTCCATCTGGAGAATGTCAGAAAGGGGTTTTGATTCAGGGGTTGAAAAAATTTCCGAAGCTACAATTTCCTTTGTAGACCGCCAAAGTCAAAAGCCAACTATACTGACCTCAGTAAAATAAGCGAAACGCTCGCCAACACACAGTCGCAATGGGCATTTTGAACCAAATATGCAATTTGGACAACTTTTTTTCAACAGATTGAAACGAGATTTGAGCACAGATCTATAATTAATGTTAGCAACCGTCATACCGATTTTTATTTACCTAAGCCAAAGGGTTTAGGAGATTTAATTTTTACAAGTATGCGATTATACAGACCGACAGACAGTCAACCCTTTGACGGATTTGGCCCAGACTTTTATACGGATCTACATTCATGACGATAAAACTGTGTACCAAATTTTATTCATCTAGCTATTCAAGTTTTTGAGTTATAGTGTTCACATGACCGCGGACAGTTAGACAGGCAGACTTCCCGTGGACGGAATTTGTCCACAATTTGATAGAAACCTACAAATTATGTTTAAAGACCACATATCAAATTTCATCCCCGTAGCTCTAATAGTTTTCGAGTAACCGTGTTCACAGACACACAGACATAATTACAAAATTGTGTTTTTCGGACTCAGGGAGGTCTAAAACGTGGAGATTCGTCAAAATCTCGAGTTCGAATTTTTTGATGATTACAATACTTTCTCTTTGTATACTTCGTATACGAGAAAGTAATAAAGGGACAAAGCATCATAATTACACTTCTTTCACACAGAATTTGCAAAAGAAATATCAAATAACTGCAAAAGCAGCTGTTCCACGCGATATATTAGAAGGCAACGACATGTGTCCAAAATATTATGCAATAGTTTGTTGCATTAAGATCAAGTTCAACGAAAAGTGGATACGGACCATATCATCTGCAATGCTTAACAGGAGTGCTGTGGGTCGGGTCAAGGTCGATGAGGTCCCACTTCCCTTCACAGCATTGCAACACCAAAGATATATTTTAGGAAACCGCGAACCTTACTGTCTCCAATGTAATGGAACGAAGGTCCATTGCCTGTCTCCCCCTCCCAAAAAAAGGTAGCCATAAATTACTCAAACAGAAGAAGAAATGCATGATGAAACACAGAGGACCTTTGTTAAAGCACTGCATTTCCAGAGACAAACCGAAATTTATAGATTCCTCTGAAATGAATTATAGACGTATCTGAATGATAACACACAGGTAAAGGTCAACACCTTTCGCAACTGTAGAGAAAGATTTTCCAGTCTGTATCACACTTTTCTGGATTTTTCTCCCTTTACCGAGAAAGATAAAATAGTTTCCGAGTTAAATTTGACGCTGAAGATCATTTGCAGCGGATTAGATTGTAGACACTATTCTATTCCAGAAGAATAAGTCGCATTTACAATGTCAAAAATCTTCAACCATAGAAGAAGACAATCTAGACCAGCGGTTCCCAACCTTTTTTGACTCGTGTACCCTTTGATTAATATATTTTATGTTTGAGTACCCACTAAGAATAAAAAATTATCCTCCAGCCATCCCTCAGCACAAAAAAGTTTTTTATTGATAACGCTAATGGCTTAGGTTATCTTAAGAGTCAAACGACTCTAACGAACCTAATAAAATTTGTAGGACTGATTTTTGAATTTAAATTTTATTCCATTTTTTAAAAATACAGTGATCTCTCACTTATGCGCGGACGCAGCGAAAAAAACGCTCATAAGTGAAAAACCACAAAGGGAGCTTAAAAGTGAAACATCAATACAGTGTACATGTATTGTTAATTAATATTACTGAAAAATGTAAATAAGATATTTCAAAATGCAAATACGCGTATAACTTCCGTTAATTATTTTTAAGAACACAAAGAAAATAGAAATGCTCCCGATTTTTTAAAATCGCTCTCAATGTCGATTCTGGAACATTAAAATACCCCGCTAAAACTTTTTTCGAGGTACAAGGATTTTCTTCGAATTTTCTAATAACATGCATTTTAAACGAAAGCGACAATTTCGTTCTTTTCTCCATTTTAAAACGTAACCATCTAACCATAACCAAAACTCCACAGATGGTTCTTTCGTTAGCGATCAATGCCACGTGGTACATAAAAAACTAACCTCTCTAATTGACTGCTGTATAAATGCGACTTTTACTGACGCCAATCACAAGAACCCCCACGTTCACCCCGTGCATAAGTTAGAGCAATGTGTTCCTGGAATCGGAAGAATACAGGAACGGCGAGGGAATGCATTCTTAGAAACGGAACAAAAAAGGTTTTTGCTCTGCTGGGGAAAAAACTTTTTGAACTAAGAAAATTTTTGCGACGCGCATAAGTGAGAGATTCTTTTTTTTAGTGCGGCACATAAATGAATAAGACTTATAATTGTTTTCCTATATCCCTGGCCGGGACCGCGGAATAAACGCGCATAAAAGAGAGCGCGTATACGTGAGAGTTCACTGTACAAAGTATTGTTCAGCATCAAAACAAATTCAAACAGCATTGAAATAATTCTGTATTGTGATGAGAGGTAACAATGACCTCAATTACTAGAGACTAATCTTCTTACTCCTTTTTCTTATTTCGACAGTAGGCTTTCGGAGTCGTACAATTTTCAGTTTCATTTTTCAAGCAAAGTTCAGAAAACGAACAACTAAAATATTCTTTTGTTTTGCGTTTTCCGCCATCACCAAGATCACTTTCGCGTACTCCTAACTGGTCTACCTGTACCCCCAGGGGTACGCGTACCACAGGTTGGGGATTTCTGATCTAGACAGCTATGAGACTGAAAGGAGATCAGTTGCAATTAAATGGTTATATGGCATCAAGGGTAAAAACCTCGATAATACGTTTGAAAAACAACAGAGACCTCTTCCATTTGTAGACCAAACTTCAAACCAAACCACTCAACCAAACTTCACATAATTTTAGCTGAATTGATGGAGTTAAACCCTTGCTTTAATGGACTAAGAGGGCTGAAAGAGTGTCCGTTAAATCGTCCATTTTGTTCTGAACAATATTTAAAATAGGATATTAGTGATGTAAACTATTTATATATTTTGATAATAATATCTATTCTGAGTATAAATGTAAAATATTTAATGCTCATACCATATTAGTAGCATCATATAGCTAGACATATAATAAGAAACGCCCTCGTAATCAGTGGCGAATTCAGGGGGGTGGCTATCGGGCTGCAGACCCCCACCCCCAGAGCTAAACCAGAATTCTTGATTTTATTTAAAATCACTACAGCTGTTTGTTCTTAATTTCCCTTTTTCTAAAAAATAATAAAAACGTGACAACAGTGCTTTCTGGCTCGAAAATTTTCCTACTTTTCTAGTCCTTGTAATTGTATCGTTGACGCGGTCGAAAACATTTTTTGGCTAATTATTTCATTGTATTTTTTATTAAATTATCGAAAATATTGTACTGTTCTTTATGTTTCTTATTGTCAGGTGAATAAAGACTGTAAAGTGAAAGTGTTTTGATTTACATAAGCCATGAGGTTTGATATTCGTCTCGAAGATACAAAATTTTTATGACCTCTATTTGAGCCAATTCCTGGATTCGCCACTAAATAAAATTCAAATCAATATTTTCTTACAAAAAGTAATTCGGTTAATTTTGTCGTTAAATGGAAGGAACAAGAAAGATAATAGTTTTATTAAAATATTTTTAATTACATAATGATTACACAAACTGCACACTAGCAGTTTAGGATTTCCGTGTTAATAATGTCATTATTCAAATGATAGCAATAATTTATTTCCTGTTAATGCTACAACGTTAATCAATTCAACGCCTTTGTACCTTTCCAAGGTAACTGATTATATAAAGGAAAAGTAAAACCTCAAGATTATTAAAAGAGTGAAAAGAGCTTAACAAAATTAATGAATTATCTCCATTAAATCGAGGGTTTAATTTACTTTGCAAGTTTGAATGAGATAGACAACTTCCATCCATTTAAATCTATCAATTCTCATTAAATATTAATTCCAACGTCAACTACGTACAGTTAGAACTTTTTTCTCAAAATGTTTCTCCACTTCTAGGGAAATATCATTTTGCATTGTGAATTAGTATCTCCTCCTAGAATACATAACATATAAATTCTTCCAAGATTTGAATTTTAGAATCCAGACTCACCATTAAATAAGCCTGATTCAGCCAGTTGCATCTCTAATAAAAATAAAAACCCTCATGTCAAATCATAGGGAAGTCGTGTGCTAGCGTGGTGGAGTTTAATAAATCGAATGTTTAAGTCTGATAGATAAATGGCTGAATCATGCAAACGCCAGTCTGATTTTCTTAAACTCGGTTCATCCCCAAATACACAACTCGTTTCTGTTCAGAACAGACACGAAACATTTCGAATACTATATTAGACTGAAAAGTCCGGCTAATTATTTAACTATCTTCAGAAATGTGAACTCAAATCAATTATCAAGGAGAGTACTAATGTACTATCCAGTAAGAAAATCAGTACTGGTGGAAAGATATAAGTTGCATTATTCCACAGTTCGGTTAGTTCATCACGTGAGATTCTATACATTAAACCCAATCAACACTGATGGAAGAATTATCAACATATGGCACTACAGTAGAGTCTCGACTGTTCGAGTTTTCCATAAATCCGAGTTAGTGAAAAAAATCAGTTTAGCTCCCAAATAATGACCAAAACATACACAAAAACACGTGAAAGAATTACTGCATCTGGTTTTTATTGTTGTTCGACGGGTCATATGTCCACTGCGCACCTCGAAGCCACCTGCAGAAATCCCCTCCTCCCAAAGAAAACGGGACATATATTGATATATATTAGCAATGTGTTTAAACAAAAAACAATTGACAATTATTTTAAGATATAATTAACCTGTTGCTATCAGAAGTAATGTAATAATATGTACGTACATTTTTCATTTAAATATACTGCACTGAAATTTAAAAAATGCTTTTATTTCCATTTATTTATTTATTAAATTTTATGATTTCGATAATTCGAGGTAGGCCCAGTCCCGTCCACCTCGAATTATCGAGACTACTATATTCGTTTCCAAAACCCGATATTAGCACATTTGGACGATCTTACCACGGAAAGGGGGGACAGGAAATGAGTAAGACGAGCGCATTTCAGGAGTCTGTCATGTCGTGCTAAGTAAAATGTAAACAAATCCCCCTCCATTTTTCACTTCACCCCTATTTCGACGAAATCAACTCGACCGGGAGTATGCGCAAAAGCTCAGAGGGTTTCGGTATCTGAGAATGGTCAGTATGTGATATTTGCGTGTTGATGCATTTACCGGACACAGCTGAATTCGGCTCGTTCCTAACGGCATATATTTGGGAAAGGGCCAGCATAATATGAACCTGAATTCCAGAGAAAAGGAAGATGAAATATGCATTTTTCTGGCTCTTTGAAGAAAACTTCACATCTCATGAAAACCCATCAACAAATTACGCTAACTCTCGTGTTTTCTTATTTTTCATCAGTGTATCTTTTAGCACTTTCACAGAGGATATTAATATTAAAAACTAAAAGGCTGCATTCGAGTGGAGATTTTTATATTTCTGGAGTCCTGATGAAGAGCGACTAGATAGAAACCAATTCTGTACTAGTTTAAAAAAATCAGGCTCTTGTATACTTTTAATTCTACGGTGTTAAACCATTAGAAAGAGAAAATTTGAGCTTTCGCACAAAGAAATGGCAAAACGTTTTCTTGCTAAAAAAGTAACGAGAATATTTCTTATGATATGTACCAAAATTTCGAGTATTACAGATTGATTGTTATATTGGCGTATATATTTTTCACATGTGGGAAAACAGCCTGGTAACATTATACAGGGATGAGATTGGAAAAAACCCAAAAAAGGTGAAAATAGATATCTGAAAATTTTACACGCGAAATAAGTTTTAAGTAACTTGAGCATTAAAGCGCGATAAATTATTATATACAAATATATATATATATATATGTTTGTGAGTGGGTAATTGTTGTTCCATTACATGCAGAGCTAAAATCAGCAAATCGAAAAAATAACGGACACTTAAAAATTATATATGACAAAAAAGGAATACCAAATTAACAATGAAATACTAATCATATTTACAATTGTTATTTAGTCAACTAATTTGTAGCTAGAATAATAGTAAAAAATGAAAAAAAATTAAAGTAAGATTTTGAATGTAAATGAAATTTTTTTAAATTTATGACAGTAAACAATTAGTTACATTCTACTTTGTTTTCAACACATCTTTCACTTTAAAATGCAAATTATTTTGAAGAAAAAAAGAATTTTCAATAACAAGAATCTTTTGTCTTAGCATTTCTTCCAAAAGGAGGGACGGATAATTTTTTTAAAAACACGGATTCCAAGATCACTGTAAGAAAAAAATGGGGGAAAAGCGGATTTTTTTTTCGGGATAAAAGAAAAAGCGAAAATTTTTCATTTCAAGAAAATAAAAAAAAGCGGAAAAATCTCACCCCTGATTATAAAATATCATGCAGGAAAGTGATAGTTTGGTACCACAATGGAATTAATGTGATTAACTGCTGAAGAACCGAATTATTTTGAAACCTACGGTATTTAGAACGAGTTAACTCGGGTTATGTCCTTAAGCGGTTAAATTATATCTATTGGAAAATGTGATATTACACTAAACTCAACCAACCAGCGAGAGTGTTCTCCCCTAAACTTTCCCGTATACTTCCCCCAAAAGGTGCCGTTGCCCCTTCCCTCGCGTGGCTGAAAAAATTCGAACCTACTGTTATCCAGAATCCAATGACTATCAGAAGGTTTTTCATTATAGTGATTGAAAAATATCTAGGTAAAGAATTCAAAGAGATGCGTACCGATTAAAACGCATCTATCGCACACTGCTAGGTTTCACTCTTGCCGTCTCAAGGACAAAGTGACGTAATTCGCTCCTTTCGGGAGCACAGATGTGGAAATAACGGATTGGTTTCAATGGTAAATTATACAGACCGACAGACAGTCAACCCTTTGACGGATTTGGCCGAAACTTTTTTACGGACCTAGATTCATGACGATAAAACTGTGTACGAAATTTTATCCATCTAGCTATTGAAGTTTTTGAGTTATAGTGTTCACATGACTTCGGACATACAGACAGACTTCCCGTTGACGGATTTTGTCCAAAATTTGATAGAAACCCACAAATTATGTTTAAAGACCACATACCAAATTTCATCCCCGTATCTCTCATAGTTTTCGAGTTATCGTGTTCACAGACACACATAATTCCGAAATTGTGTTTTTCGAATTCAGGGAGTTTGAAAACGTGGAGATTCAACAAAATCTCGAGTTCCAATTTTTTGACGATTACAATACTTTCTCTTTGTATATACTTCGTATACGAGAAAGTAAAAATGTAAGCTTTTGCTATTCAGATATTGCTCAGTAACATTAAAGAATTCAAATCGAAGAAGAATCTTCCGGCATCAAAATTAACTACCCATCGCAAGATATTTCTACAACTTTTGTACACAGTGACGTAATATGTCACTCAAATTTACGTACGTTTCTCAATGAATAAGGCCCTTGGCGAATCTCTCACAAATGGGAAAGATGACGTACATAATGGACAATTAAGAATGGACTAAGTGCAAGTTCCGAAAGGTAATCAAAAGAAAGAGATCACATGATTAATATTCAGCATTTCGTGCAAAATTCTCAGAACTCGAAGTGAAATGCCAAAGTAATCGAAAGTGAAACTCAGATTCTGTATGACGTCCGAAACTAGATGGGGTTTTCCTAGTGTTTTCCGTGACTACCAACGTAATAATTTCTTTAATCCTTTCGTCTTTTTTGAGAAGGAAGAGCCTTCTCTTGCGACATACACACAATGGAGAACAAATCAATCAGCTTTCATTTTTCAGGGATGAGATTGGCAAAAAAGCAAAAAGACTAAAATCATACGCGAGCAAAAAATTTGCACCATTATTTATACGCGAAGGATGTTTTAAGAAGTAAAACATCAGAACATGCAACATATGAAAATATTGCACTATAATAATTAATAACTTAATTATTTTTAATTAAGTACATATAAGAAAAAGAATATTTAACTATTATTAACTATTACCAGAATTTTCTTTCAAAAATGGAAGATGGAAAGGTTTCTTTTCTTTGTGCAAAAGCGGAATTTTCGGAAGAAAAAGCAAATTTTTGCGGTGGGGAAAAAAACAAAATAAAAAAAACCCCACGGTAATTATTTAAAAAAAAATCTCCAAAATAACAAAAAAGCGAAAATCCAACAAAAAGCGGATTTTTGAGAAATAAAATTAAGTTTGGTAAGCAGACCTGCCAACCTCCAGATTTGAAAAAGAGGGAGACATTTTCAATTATACAAACACGATCACAAATGCGCAGCAGGGCCAACATTTACTTTATTTAACTCATATACAAATAAGGTGGAGGGGGCCTATTTGGCTATATTTTTCTCAAAATTTTATTTTTTTACAAAATAAATGGAAATGTATTGATTTTTAAAAATTGCTCAGCTGGGTTTTTAAAATAATCTGATCAGTTTTTTAAAAGACACTTTTTTTAGTCCTCACTCTTCCATACATATTTTATATCTCTATTTGTACTTCAGAGCTTTAATTTATGGATTTACATTTCTTCATATATATATATATATTTCTTGATTATAGTTTTTTTTCATATTTACAGTTGAGTTCTACTAACAAATAAGAACTATTTACAAATTACATGATAATGTACTTTTACTCATTTAAAGAGGAAGTTGTTGCAGATTTTGCTCTCTTTAAAAATTGAAGATCAAATTCTCTTTTAAAACACGGTTCTGTCATTCTTGACTTCACAGTCAACAAATTTCCCAAAGTCTGATTTGAAAGTGAGGATCTAAATTTTGTGTGTGTCTTAGTAACTAAGCTAAAATTCCACTCACACTCTGCATTGCTATGTGGGATGGTCAAAATTCAAATCATAACTTTTGACAAAATTTCATATTTTAATTTTCCATCAGGACCCATTAATTTTCCAACTTGTGACCATTGTATATCTATATTTTTTCTTCTTTTATGTCATCTGGTAAATCATCCATCTTAAACGCACAAAATTCATTCTGTAAGGAATCAATAGCTGTTCCAAAGTTCGTATGTTGTAGTGCTAAAAGACAAGGAAATTTGTCAACAAAAAATTTTAAGCTGGCAAATGAAGCATCCACAATTGAATTAATATCAGCAACTTCAGCATTCAAAAGTTATAACTTTCAAAAGGAAATTTACATTTCATATAATCACATACAGTTGTGAAATAGAGTCTAATTGTGAAGAAAAAGACCTCTTTTTCATCAGGCTTCGAAGTTTCAACAATTTTAGAAGCAGAATAACCAATCACTAAACCAGAATCACTCTTTTGATTAGCTTTTTCTTTATAATTGATGCCAAGTAAATATTTAGCTGGTTTAACAATGGATGTTCAAAAGGAAGTTAGAAAAATATGTTTTCAGTATATCCAGTAACAATTTACGTAAGATATAAATATGGGGTGTAGTTGACTGCAGTTCGGTATTTGAAATTTCGAACAAAGGCAGAACAGAACGCCGTCTCTTACCCCCGTACCCGTTACCAGACCGGTCACTGAACGGTTTGATGGGCAAAACACGGGAATTTTATTTAAAAAAAATAAACAAAAAGAAGGAAATATATACACTATGTACAGCACAGGCATTTTCACTTTTACACTATTAGTTCGTAAATTCTTCTTTTCATTAGATGTTGTTATACCTTTCTTTTATTTGAAGGGGGGAATGTCCGGTAATTGAGCTACTTAGTTCAGCTCGCTGGGAAGTTGAAGGCTAGGGAGACCGGAAAAGATCTCTGTTTTCGCTAATGAATTTGATAATCCCACGAATTTTATGCCTGGAGACGAGGTTATTGGCGTCCCTTTTCAGCCATTCTTGTTCGAAGTTTGGCGCTGGCTTCCTTATATACCAAGACACTGTATAAATACACTCCGTGGCATAGTGCAGCGCCGTGCCACAAAATAAACAAAAAGAAGGAAATATATACACTATGTACAGCACAGGCATTTTCGAACAAAGGCAGGGTGTTTAACAAGAAAAAACATACTTCTTTATTAAGATCTGATAAAATAAATAAAAACGATCTTTCTTCCCGTGAGATAATCGCACGAGTTTTTGACTTTGAATTCTTTACTTCATGTGATAATTTTATTTTTCTAAGTTTTCATACCTTTGATTCAGATGAAGCAAATGAATCTGTATTCCTTTTACTTGAATAGCAGGCTGTCTCTTTGGACACTATATATTTTTTCTTCTGAACTTCAGGCGCAGATGATGCAATTGTATCTGAACTCCTTTCACCTGAACATGTTTTCTCCTTGAGTACGAACTTTTTTTTTCCTTCCCAACTTCAGACCTAGGTTAGCTTAAACATGACTAATTTAATTTGGGGATTTTATAGCCCCTCAATCCAAAAGCGCTGCTACTGCTAATGCCATTATTGTGAATTCCTGCTTTTAAAAAGGATGTCAATGGATTTCATTGCTCAACTAATCTTGCTAAACAAAGACTTAAAGAAAGCTCAAGTGTGCACACGTGCTTTAAATTATTATTATTATTATTATTATTATTTTTTTTTTTTGCTTTCAGCATCATGTATGGATTGAAACATTTTTAATTTTCCTTTTCGTTTAGAGCTTTTCTCCAGATAAAAATATATATCAATGAGAAAGTCTTCAATATTTGTAGGGAAACAGGATGCACCCTTCTCAGCTGCTAAATCGATTAGGCGACATGGACAACCAAATGCTTAATTTCATTTCATAAAATGCCTGCAACACCAAACTCTTTTCGCCTCGTAACTGGTGCATTATCTGCACTTAATGCCAAATAATTTTCTAATGGAATATTGTAAATAATAAAGGTGATTTAAAATTATATCCACTGGTGGTGACATTCCACAACGAAGAAACTCAAAAAATTGAATCAAGTTTGTTGCCAACTTCTGCATTGAAAGGTTGACAGCACAGGAGTTAATATTGTCGATCTGATATTAAATGAATTGAAGTATTCTAATGCAGAAGTTGGCAACAAACTTGATTCAATTTTTTGAGTTTCTTCATTGTGGAATGCCACCACCAGTGGAAATAATTTTAAATCACCTTCATTGCTACCATCAGTGGTTGAAAAGTGGTCTGAAATGTAAAGTAATTCCAAAGTAAATTACAAGAAATCCAGCCAATAATTCCATATTTATTTAAAATCAACAACAAATATCAGCAAATTTTTTTCTTCGGAAAAATATGAGACCACATAAATTATTTCTTCATATGTTTATTCCTGTTCTATTTATTAATGAATAAAAAACAGAAGAAAAAATGTGCGTTTTCTTGAATACATATTGTTACAAACATGGAAAGTCGCTTCCCAGCAATGTGAGTCTTATGGTTGGGAAGAGAGTTTTACAGGGGTAAGTATGAGATGACTAGCAGCAGCCACGTCTGGTTCCCCGACCTTGGCGACAAATTTGGCGACGAAATATGGGATCTCAAAGGTGCTGGAATCTTCTCGATATTTCCATTAGGAGAGAAGATACGCTTGAATGTACTAGAAGATTCCACGTGACGTCGAGACCTATATAAGGGGAGCGCTTGGATGACGGTGTGTGTGTTGATCCATTGGGAACAACTTTAGAGTTTCGTCCGCAGAAAGCTGGTGAGCTGAGCGCTGTTGAAAGTGCAGTTATTGTCGTTACTAGTTATTTGCTGACTGTTTGTGTTGTTAAATATCAAAGTGCTGAACTGTCATTACCTGTGAATTGTTGTCTGTTTACATTGGTAATCTGTGCAAGGACTATCGTTTCCTGTACCTGTGCTACGTGTTCTCCTGCATATTTGTAAATAAACCTTCATTCTCCATTATCCTGCGTGTTGGACTGTTTACACCATACACCCACGGAAAGACTTTTGGAACAATATACTATTACTAAAAACTGGTGGATGTCCCGTTTTGAGGAAAAAAATAAATGGCCACTTTAGGTACGTAAGAAAGAGAATCACCCAAAAAGCAAACAGAAAAAGCAAACAATGTTCGAATATTATAAGGTATTGTCCATTTCAAGTAAAGTAGCTTACTTGTGCCTGAAAATATCTTGATTGCGTACGCTCTTTACAAATGATATTCGGAAAAACATTTGATAATAATGCCATTAAATGTTACGATAGAAAATTGCAATCATGCCTGCTGCCCCGACTCTTAAAAATAAATCATGCGTATTAAAAAGGAGACATTAAATTCAATCACATGAATGAAATTCATCTTTCACAAACATACACAAAAAATATGCAAATAAAAAAGATACTATAAATGGATTTATCTGTATTTCTGCATGGCATGCATACAGATCACCTAACAGTCGTTATGTAACAATTTTCTGGGAAAAATAAAGGAAAAAATGTAATTTTTTATACAGCAATTCGTTTGCTGCGTTCACCACAAAAGAAGTAATAAAATAAACTACCCTAAAGCAAGAAATTCGTGAGAATTGTCACGCAGGATACCCTATGTTGCCCTTGAAACTGCGTTTTAAAATAATTGTAATTTCGACACTTTCCAGATGAAAATGAAATTGCTATAGTTCTGCTCTAATGCTTCTAACAACACGCGATCAAAAAAAATAACGGCATCATTTCATATGGAACAAGTGAGGAAATTCGAATTGCAACCAGACGTGAAATAAGCTCATTAATCCACATTCCCGCCTTTTTCTACAGATTTATTCTTCACAATTCATCGCCAAAATGATTGCACTTGCGTACATAGATGGATGGATTCGGGTTTCTCGATTCACTGTTATACAATGGCAGGATAAGGGAACATGTTTTCACATTTTCAGCTTGTTTAAAAAGTAAAATCAGATTCATAAATAAGGAAAGGTTTGAAATCGTAAAATTAAACAAAATGCTTTGAATACTGTTCAATGCTTTTACCATGAAAAAAAAAGTGAAAGATTATATCTATAGAATGAATCTTCAGTACACAAAGCTCCAAGGTAAGAGATAAACTGTTGGAAGCGTTTTACACAGAGAGTCACAGATAAAGTGACCAGGTTAACTGAACTTCAACCTGGGATGTTCTAGAACCCGGGCGTCCGACCCGGAACAAGAGTTGGCAAGGGGAAGGGGGGGGGGGGGCAAGGATGTTGGGCTTAATACAAAACAAAAATACATAAAACAAAAATATTCAGAAACAATTGAAATATTTCAGAATTAGGATAGGAGATAAAAAGAGTATATTTCGTTATAATTTTTATTATTTTTCCCATGATGATTTATCCTCATTAATCATATTAGGGTCACTGTATTTTATGTATAGTAAATACAATGGAATCTCCCTATAACGAAATCGCTTGGTTCCAGTTGAAAAATTCGTTATGGAGAAAATTTCGTTATATGGAGATCACAGATTTTTGCAGTTATTTAAGTAAATGTTACAAACCTTTAGGTATGTGCGATGAGTTCAAAAATATTTAATTATGACTCTCAATTAAAAATGAAGTAATATTTATTATAAATTTGTTAAAATTATACTAATTTTTATTGTATAAATAAAATGCTCAAAAGTGAAGACAATTCACCAATTTAGAGAATAATATGTATTAGTACGGATAAACATAAAATGCGTATGGTCACATCCATTTGCTGTTTCCACCCCGATTCTTGGAATCTTGACCCGTAGAAATGTTGCTCCCTCTGTAGAAACCCAGATCCCCACAACTGCATTACCCTTCACATTGTATTCTATTGTTATATGTTATCCCTGGAATGAACAATGCGAGTGGTTCCAGAAACAGGCACGTGTGAGCGATTTGACAGAAATTAGCAACTTTCTTCAAAAATGACAAAAATCGAAAAGATAAATGTCTTTAAAAATTCGTTATAGGGAGACAACCACTTCGTTATATGGAGAATATTTTGAATGTTATTTAACATTCCGATTAAGAATTTCGTTATAGGGAGAAATTCGCTGTAGGGAGACTTCGTTGTAGGGAAGACTCTACTGTATTAGGAAGTTACATTTCTTGAAAATTTAAACTAGATCTTTTTTTTCATGTGATATATTTACTAATAAGTAAAAAAACAGGACAATCTGAGACATTTAATTCAAGTTCAGGGTGCTTTTTTTAATCTAGGGCAAGAGTGTAGAAAATCCACACGTTCTGGTCACTTTAGGGATTAACATGGTTATTTTAAAAGTTTGAAGATTTTTCACACGAAACTATTCCAGTTACGGAGGATCTGCAGTTAAATCTTAATAAATACATTGTATAAGTTATGAGAGTCGGATAAAGTAGCTGTCTATATGCTTAGCTAACAATTAATAGGTTGGCTAATTAATAGGCGGATGGATATTTATAGAGAATTATAATACCGATAAGATGAGCACATTTATAGATTTCTATACAAACCGAATATCAAATAATTACATTATGTAACTCTCGCAATTCATGATCACAGATTTGTCTACCAAAATAATTGATACAGACAATGTCTAGAGAATGACAACCGTCGTGGAAATGAATTTTATACCAATTCAAGAAAAGATAATACGGCACAAAAGGTTTATTTTATTTGTTTTTTAACAACGCAAATGCTAAATGAATTTCTTCAAGTTTCGCACATAAAAAAATGTGAAA
>BGPR01006867.1:0-41812 GCA_013235015.1 Araneus ventricosus
GCCTTGTCAAAATGACATCGTGTTTCCTAATAGTGAGGTTTCCAAAACCTTTGATTGAAGGCTGTATTTTATAAAGTTTATTGTTTGACTGCCCGTCCCAGATTCTTTGCCATACTCGATATTGAGATAGCTTAACGGCCTGCAAGGCATCAATCAAAGGCACAAACGCTTCTCGAGATGCATTAGCACTCTTTGCGGCCTTATCCGCACGCTCATTTCCTGGAATTCCTACATGTCCAGGAATCCAACAGTATTTGATTTTGGATTTTTTGAGTGTATGATGGAGGTGAAGGCATTGCATCACTAAAGGATGCGTATTATGTTTAGCACTCCTTAGAGCATTAATGCCACTCCTAGAATCTGTATAAATAATGGCTTTTTTAAAATTCAATGTACTAATTTTCAAAAGCCCTAAGTAGATTGCATAGAGTTCAGATGTGTAAACAGAGCAGAAAGGGTGAAGTGTCTCAGCGATTGTGAAATCTGGAAAAACAGCAGCCGAACCGACATGATTGTCAGATTTCGAACCATCGGTGTATATAGGGATATAATCAGAATAGTGTTGCCTGTGGTCATAGAAATGTTGCTGAAATACTATATCCGATGTACTTGGTTTAAAAAAGTGTAAAAAATCGTCAATAAAATCAAGTTGCGTCTCCTTCCAAGGAGGGGGATCTTCAACATTTGAGACCACTGGGAAGTCTTCAATTTCAAAGTACCTCAAGATTTCCCCAATTCTGAAGCCAAAAGTTGGAGTAAAAGATAGTCTGACTGAAAATAAAGACCCAAAAATGGGGTTTATAACCTTGTAATGTTGAGGATGAGACTCATCGCTCTTAATTTTATAAAAGTACGAGAGAGATAGTCTGTGGTGTCGAAGTTCTAAAGATGGTTCACCACTTATGATATGAAGACTAGGAATTGGAGTAGTTCTAAATGCCCCAGTAGCTATACGAAGTCCTTGGTGATGGACAGAGTCTAACATTTTTAAAGTGGACATGGCAGCAGAGCCATATACTGGCACTCCATAGTCCAGCTTCGAACGAACAAGAGATCTATAGATCCTCATCAGCGAAACTTTGTCCGCACCCCAAGAGGTGCTCGACAAGACTTTCATGATGTTTAAGGTCCGGATACATTTTGTTTTTAAGTGTTTGATATGTGAACGAAATGTTAGTTTTGTATCAAATATAATTCCTAAAAATTTAGTCTCCTGCACAATAGGAATAGGTGACCCATTTAACTGGAAGTCTGGATCTGGATGTAATCCTCGCCTTCTACAAAAATGCATACAGACTGTTTTTTGTGGCGAGAAAATAAAGCCATTTTTTGATGCCCAATCAGTCATGTTGTTAATAGCCGTTTGTAATTGCCTTTGAATAAAGCCCATGTTATCACCAGCGCAGTGAATTTGTATGTCATCTACAAAAAGCGTACTATGGACATATGCAGGAAGTTTTGACACAATGCCATTAATTTTGATGATAAACAATAACACACTTAGAACACTTCCTTGTGGGACGCCTTCTTGTTGATTAAAATTATCCGATAAAATGTTACCAATGCGAATTTGGAAGATTCTTGTCTGTAGAAAGTTTTTAATAAAAAGTGGCAAGTTTCCTTTTAAACCAATGTCAGACAGATCTTTTAAAATTCCATATCGCCATGTGCGATCGTACGCTTTTTCGATGTCGAAAAATATCGACACAAGGTGCTTTTTGTGCACGAAGGCTTCTCGAATGGCCGTTTCCAGCTTCAATAAATTGTCTATAGTACCTCGCCTTCTACGAAATCCACTTTGAGAAGGGATAAACCATTTACTCCTCTCCAAAACATGCATCAGTCGGGCACTAACCATGCGTTCCAATAACTTGCTAAGACAGCTTGTCAAAGCGATTGGTCGATAATTATTCGGGTCTTGCTTGTCCTTCCCTGGTTTAGGGATGGGTACAACAATAGCTTTTAGCCAGGAAAGTGGGAAAACCCTCTCTTGCCAGATTCTATTGAACAAAAGTAGAATTGTTAGTAAAGAAGATTCACCAAGGTGTTTAAGCATGTTATTATGAATTTGATCTGGTCCAGGTGATGTTGGATTGGATTTCCTTAGCGCATCTTTCAGTTCATGGTAGGAAAAGGTAGAGTTATAATCTTCTGCATATGAAGGCAGAAAATCCACTGATTTTTGTTCTTCACATTTCTTAAAAGCAATAAAATCATTTGGATAAGAAGATTCGCTTGATATTTCAGACAGAGTTTGACCTATTACATTTCCAATTTCTTTGGCATCTGAAATGACCTGTCCATTATAATTTAAAAACGATATATTCTGTGTATCGGAATAACTACCGAAGATTTTTCTTACTTTGTCCCAAACTATTTTCGAGGAAACTTGTCTAGTGATGGAGTTTACATAGGAACACCATGTTGTGTTCATACTTCGTCTTCTGATTTGACGGAATTTGGCTCTCGCCTTTTTAAATTTAATTAAGTTGTGAGTGGTGGGATATCTCCTGAAGTTATACCAAGCCTTTTCAAGTGTTTTTTGGCAAGTGTCGCACTCAGTATTCCACCATGGCTTGCACAGCTTTGGAATGTTCCCTGATGTTTTGGGAATACTGTTATCAGCTGATGAGATTATACAATCAGTAATTGTGTTAACTGCAACATCTATTGAATCTTTGTCGACCATGTTTGGAGTTAATTGACACAAGGACTCAAATAATGGCCAGTCTGCTTTTTCAAAGATGTATTTAACTGGTCGTTTTGGGAATGGAAAGTCATTTTTTACATATGTTAGTACGATTGGAAAATGATCACTATTAAAAAGATTTGTACAGGTTGAAAATTTCCAGTATGGAACCAGAGAAGGAGAACATATGGCAAGGTCAATTGTATGAAATGTTTGAGAAGCCTGATGAAAGTGTGTATAACTATTGTCATTCAAGAGGCACAGACCGTGGTCCTCAACAAGAGTTTCAATTTGGCATCCTCTTGGATTTGTGTCGGTACTACCCCAAAGAGTGTTATGGCCATTAAAATCGCCTAACAAGAAAAAAGGGCTAGGGAGTTGCCGAATTAGCTCATCAAGATGTGTCTTCTCAATATGAACTCTGGGAGGGAGATACAAGTAGCATATTGTTATTCGACGAGTTAGTTGAATTTGTATAGCTACTGCTTGTAACTGTGTGTTTAGAAGAATTGGTTTGGAAGGTATTTGGCATGAAGTTAGGCAGGCCACACCTCCAGATGCTCGAGAACCTTGCTGAAAGTCATTTCTCTGTGTGCTATAGTTTTTGAATTTAGCAGACAAATTGGGTTTCAGATAAGTTTCCTGCAAACCCAAGCAAATTGGTCGAAATTTATTAATTATCGATTTGATGTCCTCTTTATGAGTTTGCAAGCCATGGCAGTTCCAAGAAACAATTTTTAGTGCCATTACTTGGGTTTTTTTAAAAATTTGGATTTAAAATTGGAGTCGATAATTGTTGGAGACTTAAAGGAGGCTAAATTAACCTCCTCACTAAGCTCCATTTCACTTATAGAATTATCCGATGTCTGCAGATCACTCTCGGACTCTTTGTTTTGAGATTTTGTTTTATTGGGGTTTGATTTCGTTTTCACATTTGAGTTTTTCCCCGTAGAATTTGTGTGGTCTTTCTTTGGTCGCTTGTTTTTAGGAGCCGGTTTGAGAAATTCCTGTTTTTTGTCATTTGTTTTTTCCTTTTCCAGAGAGAGTTTATGAGCTTTAAGTAATGCTAACCAGTCTGATAATTTTACCGTAATAGTTTCTTCATTTTTTGCTGCAGAAGTAGAAGGTTTTGGAACTATCGTGTCTGTTGGAGTCTGAATTGGTTCAAGAGGTGTGTCTGGATTTTTAATCGTTTTCAAAGCTGCAGAGTACGAATGGTTTGTTTTGGGAGTTCGATCATGTACAATTTTACGGGCTTCCTGGATAGATATATTTCTGGTCACTTTAACGGATTGAATTTCCTTTTCTATTTTCCATTTGGGACAAGTTTTTGAGTATGAAGCATGATTTCCCTTACAATTAAAACATTTTTCCGGATTTTGACAAATTGTTTCTTCGTGTCCCGGTTCAGAACAGCGGGGACAGAGAGCAGAGGATCCACGGCATGCAGTTTTAGTGTGCCCAAATCGCTGACACTTGAAGCAGCGAACAGGATTTGGTATGTAAGGACGGATGTCACAACTAATATAACCGGCAGTAATTTTTTTCGGGAGAACTGGTGTGTCGAACGTTAATATGACATGACGAGTTGGGATGATTTGTCCATCTCTTTTCAAAGTGATGCGGCGTGCTGCAATCACTTTTTGAGCTTCAAGCTCTGATACAAATTCCGAGTCACTAACCATCAAAAACTCGTCACTCGACATCACTCCTCTTGTGTAGTTGAGAGATGCATGAGCAGAGACTGTAATTGGAATGTCACCAAATTTTGTGATGGATAAGAGTTGTTCAGATTGCCGAAGTGAGGAAGATTCTACCAGTAAATCACCAGATTTCATTTTTTTTACCGATTGTACATTTCCAGCAAAGGTATATATGTGTTTTTGAATTAGGAAAGGAGACATATTCTTCAGTTTCCCCTCTTCATTATGAAGTACAAGGAATTTTGGAAGACGCTTTGGCAATTCATTCGATTTCGAAGTCAGTGAAGTATTAGAGTCAGTTTGTTTTACGAAAGAACCCATGCGATAAGAGATAAGGATTCGGGCCCCGACGGCACCGCCCACCATGGAGCCCAACAAGGGAAGGCAGTTGCTGGCTCTGGGTATCCCCAGCCTCAGTACTTGCCCTGTATGCTAGCCAGGGCCTATACGCTAAGGGTCACTTCCAGGAACGTCTACCACCCTTAACGCAGAGTCCCAGAAGTTGACCACTGTCGCTTGATCCCCTTGAGCAGACCAGCCAAGTGGCTGGGATACCAGCCGATTGATACACCAGGGACCAAAATGTACCACCCGTCCAATGGGTTGCCACGCACGGCCAACACGGGGGGGTATGTTGCTGTCCATGAGAAGCAGGAAGCAAACAGAGTGGCAACAGCTTCTCATGGAGAGCTCCCTCGCCTACCCTCGAGGGAAGGAAGGAAAAAGCAAAACTCAAGGAGAGGAAAAACCAGAAAGGAGACCAGACACTAGGGTACCTCGGGGTCGTGAAGCCCGTCACATCTAGAGAAGATGTGCCCCTGAGGGGGATTTGAAAGACGATATACGATGCTAATGAGTGCCATCCTTATCATATGACGAACTTAAACTGTTTCATTTGTAAATACCTTTAACTGTAAATAATGCTTCTTCAAAATGTAAACTTAATTCTGCATAATATAATAGTTAGTTCAAGTTACTGTGTATTCATTTATGGAACACTAAGCCTACCTGATGACCGCCTACACTACTTACAAGAAATATTACATAGACGAATAATAGAATACAAAAAAGAAAAAATACAGAAGTAACAATAGCGATAACAAAACACCTTTTTGCGCGCCCAACGCAGCAGCATCCAACGATTGCATCAACTACATCGTTCTACAATTAACCAACAAATTACTATAGAGTTGAACAACAAAAAAATTTACAAAAAATTAAATAATTAAAGCACATAAAAGAAACAATTAGAATATAAAAGAAAAACAATTAAAACGGGAGAATTGGAAGAGAACTCGAATGGCGAACTTTTTCAAAGACCACTCGCCATAGGAGTTCTAATATGGATAAATGTTTTGTCAAGGGTACGACTACATAGTCAAAAATTATACCCCTGTGGCCTGAATTTATCCATCAACTGAAATGAAATCTCTTTAGAAAAAGAAATAACTTAATAAAGTCCTTCAAAAAAAATCCAATAGCGAGACTAGAGAACGTAAATATTTACCATCTGCCGATATAGAAGCAAGAATGACGCATCGAGAAAACAGACAAGAACAAAGGAAGAATAGGTCTAGAGGCTAGCATACTGAGCTCTATTTATGTAGAAAAATTCGAACCAATTAACAGAAGAATAAAAATTCTTCAAACTTTTTTAAATAAGCTATTAACGTTAAAGAAATTATTTGAGTAACTGTTCTTTTAAATTATCTGAAGCTTTAACAAGAGTTGAATGGTTATTAGAAATATTTTTTATTCTATTAATATGAGAATAATTGGAATTTCTTAAAATTTTAGATTGAAGGTTTGTAAATCACAAAGTGTAATAGCCTTAAAATTAAATACTTTTCTTTTATCGTAAATGCCAATAGAAACACCTGAATTCAAAATTTCAATTTCCAGATCCAAAAAATTGCATTTGTTCAATTCATTATTAGTTTTCTTTAATTTAAGCTCTTCCGGATAGCAATTATATATATGGAGTAAAAATTATTACAATTAAACACTAAAAGGTCATCAATGTAACGACAACCAAAAATAAGTTCATTTAAGTTTAATTAGTTTCTTACAATTCTTCCATTTTAATTGTTTTTCTTTTATGTGTTGTAATTATTTTAATTATTGGAGCACGATTTTTTTTGTTGTTTAACTCTATAGTAATTTGTTGGTTAATTGTAGAACAATATAGTTGATGCAATCGCTGGATGTTGCTGCATTGGGCGTTCAAAAAGGTGTATTGTTATCGCTATTGTTACTTCTGTATTTTTTCTTTCTTTTTTGTATTCTATTATCTGTATTTGTATTCTATTGGAAGTTGCTGCATATGCGCCATTCTGTCCAATACAAAAGTTTACATTTTTAATATTTTTTGTTAAATTATATTAATGGCAACTGTTACATAGACGAAATAACGTATTGAAGTCAATATTTTAGGATAAGTATTCAGAAGTAAATCAAATTGCAATTCATTTGTTATTCAAATTCAAGAAAGAAAAGTCTCCAAAATTTAATGGAAACGGAGTTTTCCTTTATTATACATGTGTCCCACTTATCTGATGAGAAAAACGCTTTCATTTTTCTTGGTTTTAATGTCAATATGCACCGATGCATTTTATCTGCTTGCATTTGAAACGATTTTCCCCATCTAGGTGTTTTTATTATATTGTTTGGATAGAATGCCTACATTTGGTTTTTGTGAAATTAAATCTAAAATAAGATCTTATTAATACAGGGTATCCGTAAATTGTCGGGGTTTCCTTACCTCATAACTTTTGATTAAAGAACACGACGATAAATATTTTTACATATTCGTAAAAAATACAATTAAAAAAGTTTTTAATGGCACAAATTAAGTAATTTCCACATGGCAACCTTTCTCGGCATGTGACCCATCGACACTTGGCAAGAAATTGAGTTCAGTTTCGATGTGTTACGTGCTTCGAAAGGCTACCATGTAGAAACTATTTAACTTAGTTTGCGTTATTAAAAATACTTGAATTGTATTTTACGAATATGCAAATATTTATCGTCGTATTCTTTTGAATAAAGTTATGAAGTAAGAAAACCCTGACAATTTAAAGACACCTGTATTTTCAGAATATATGTTATGTTAATTACGATAAAAAAAATTAATGTGAAATTGTCCTCGGCCCTTTCAAAACGGACTTCTTGGACTTAGTCAATAAAGTGGATGTATTCCCGCAAATTTGGCGAGTGCTGTATTCAGGGCTTGATTAAGCCTTTTAGGGGACCTTAGGCAAGGAAAATCTCGGGCCCTCTGAACTTATAAAACCAGATTTTTTTTTTAATTAATTTAATCTCTATATAGGGATTTTTGAAGTAACAAATATGACGAAATAACAAAATTTTTTATATATTTACATTGAGAACAAACTGAGATTACGAATCATTCAAGACAGTTGGTTTCAGTAGCTCGCGTATAAAAAAATTCAAAATTTTAGTTTAAAATTATAGACAAAATGGTTTAAATTTACAAAACTTTTCAACACAGGCTAAATACTCATTAATTATAGGAATGGACATTTTTTAGATTATAAAACATATTAGAAAAGTAGGAAAAGGTAATTTGTTAAAATAATTTAGTAATAAGGTTTTAGATACTACCTTCCCTCATTTCTTATAAAGCAAATTCTTCCAAAATATCTTATATTATTTATAAAATGTAGTATAATGTATACATTTCATGAATACAAATTTAAGGTCAGCCAATAGGTTTCACCTGCAAACTTTGAAAGAATATAATTAAAAGGAATTATATTTTTATATCAGTTTGTTATTAGCATATTAATAATTTATTCTTTTAAAATGAACCTCCTTTCAAATACGAAAATAACTTTACTTTCTCTAAAATACTCAGTCACTCACTGATATAGTAGAAATAAGTAATATTCTCATCAGATGCCTTATTTATAAAAATAAATTCCCAGATTTAAATCAAAATTTCCCTCAATATTTTAACCTCTTAAGATTTAATCAAGGAATGTTGCTTGTACCCAGGCGCGTATTAAAGGCTAGGCGCACCAGGTGCGCGCTTGGGGCCCCCGAAATGAAGCGGGGTTTTTTAAATATCGCAAAAGATAATTTTCTTTTAAGAACCTGTTCACATGTCCGATTTTAACCGAGCAAGTCCGCGTTTTATTATCACAATAAGAGTGCCTGAACAGAAGAAATCTCGTTAATAATCGTTGGATACTGCGCGCACGCCTCCCGCTTTTACTCAGAGCTCTTATTGTTGGTATAATTCCGAAAATGCTCAGCAAAACCGCCGTTGATTATTTTTCCAACATCACGGGAAGTCTGCGCGCAGTATCCAACAGCTATAAATTTTCCTCGCGTATTAATAGCTTCTCCGGAAATTTGCGGCTAAACATATGTAAAAGATAGTTCAGATAGTAGCCCAGATGACCCGATATTCACTTTCCTAGACTTTAGAAAGAAAACCTATCATTACAAAGTAAACATCTTCTCAGGAAACTGTCGTTTCAATTATTAGAGTGATTGATGCGTTTTTCTTTCATTGAATATCATTAGTAGTAATTTTTCAGTAGATAAGACCCCTGTTCCCCTGCACTAACTATTTTAGGGGATTGAATATCCTTCGTTTATCTGTTTCCCATTCACAGTTCTGTTAAACACCTTTTAAGTGTCATTTGATTATATTTATCGTATAAAACCGCTTTTTATTATCACCATCAGGGTGCTTGAACAGAAGAAATGTCGCTAAAGATTTAGATATCTTAATGCATCTCTATCGCATCAACGTGGGAAAGTTTATTGCATTTTTGAAGGTTACACGTATTTGAAGAGCCATGCTACTCACATCAGTTCGTACAGGCTTAAAGACGTCGAGGCAAACCAAGGCAGAATTTTAGTCAGATTTCATGAGGAAGATTGTGGTGTACATTACATAGTTGTTTTAAAAAGAATTCTTTCATTGGGGAATAGAACTAATAAGGTATGTTTTATTAAATTTATCATGATAGAGTTTAATGTATGGCAGTAAATATCTAATGGAATTACATAAGTTAATTCAGCTTCAGAAAAGAAATAATATCGAACAAATTTCCTAAAAATTCTAAATATTTTTTTATATATACAAGTTTAAACATCGCATTCATAATTTTATTAAATAAATTTTTTCATATCAGATTTTCCGCTTAAATTCAGAGTAACATTTTTTCAGTATTTTTTTAACAAAAGATTTCTTTATATGCAGTAAATTTCTTTATTTAAAATAAAGAGTTAAAACTTTAATCTGTGTTGTATTCTCATTTTTTTTTTATCTTGGCATTGACTGTGATAGAAGATTATTATTACCGATAAAATTAACAGCTGAATCTATAAACTGAATCTGCCTCTAATATACAATGTATTTCAAAATTGCGTTTGAAGACATACCTCAATTAAAATCTTAAGCACATTTTTAAATAAAAAGAATTCAAAATCAGTTAAAAATATTTTTCTAATGTTTATTTTCTTTTAAAAAAAATTATTTTGAAAGGGATTTATACATTTTTCAATTCCATAGTTAAAATCCAAGAATTATCTTCACCGATCTGTTGAAAAGTTATCCAACTTTTGATTTATAATGGTATTTCGCTAATTAAATTTCAATTTTTGGAATTAAATTAAAACATTTCTATTTAAACTTCCTCCAAAAGTGCCATAATACTAGATTTTTTAAGAATGAACCTTTGATTTTAATTTATAAATCATATATAAAGCATTGTTCAGTTATAATGTTTTGCAACATTTAATGAAAATCATTAAAAAAAATATGTAGGCAAATTTTAAAACAAAAGGTACAAGTTCTTTTAATGTAAATGAAACTGATAAATGATTTTGTAGGCTAATATGGAATTTAATTTTATCCTACAAGCAAACAGTGATACTTCAGCAGTGGATATTACAACTAATATGCTTTATTTCATTACGTGCCATTAATTATAATCCTACAATAATTAATTGGTGTTATGTTTTGATCCCATGTAGAAATAATTAATCCGTGAAATCAATTCAGAAATTAGAAATAATTTTCTTATAGACATTGTCTTAAAAATAATTCATTTATTCTACAAGTCTCGAACTATATTAGGAATACATTTTTTTGAGAAATGATTCCAAATTGTGAAGTAAGTATTTGTGAACGTTAGATTTTTTTGCTCATTTTTTTCCTTAGAGATTTTACTTTAGAAAAAAGCGAATTACTTTTATATAATGGATCCCAAGTTATTTCGATAATACTTCATGCGAGTATTTCTGAATATGAATTTCAGATACAAATTTAAAATTACTAAATAGAAAATATTAATTAGCGACAAATATTAAAATAATTAGGTAATTAAAATCAATAGAGTAATTACAAAAAGCACCTTTAATTAACAAAAATTTAATTACTGTGATTAAAAAGATGCGAAATTATCTTTTTTTAAATCATAACTGATAAGTTGAAAAATTCAAATACATATGCGTCATACTTTCAGAGGGCCCCCCCCCCAAGATCTTCAACGCTTGGGGCCCCCAACAAGCTTAATACGCCGCTGCTTGTACCAATGACGAGCTATACTCGTCATTTTACCGAAAGGGGTTAATGATCTGGTAGAAAAGAGTAAACCGTAAAAAGCGAGCAGTCGAAATGGCTACTAGAGACATAAAATAATTATCTCGATGTTTAAAAATAATGCCCTTTAGTTACGCCACTGCATGTTGGACGCCTTCCTTTGAAACCTTTAATATACAATGACGTCTCTGACACGTGCATCGAATTAAGGAATCTTTGCTATTTAAATCCGTATTTATGTCAAAGTAACAATTTTAAATACAAAAATCACCTGGACACGCTTAAATGTCTCAAGTATCCTTTACCATCTTAAATGGATTGAAATAATACATATCCCAAATGGTGGTGGCATCTAATTAAGAGGTTAAAACCTTATTGCAAGGGGTTAAGCAATTGGAGCCAAAATTTGATAGAGATCTGCAATTTGGGGGACAAGACGGCATACCAAATTTCATTTTTCTAAATTTTTGCGTTTTCGAGTTATAGCGTTCACATAGACACGATTCAACAGACCGACAAGCGATCAAACTTTGACGGAATTTCATTCGAAATTAGAGAGGTTTTAATGCTAATAAACTTTTTGCGTTTTTTCAATTATCGTGTTCACATGCAATAAGGCTTACAGACATACAGAGTTCACCTTCCTGGATTTCGTTCAACATTTGAAAGAACTCTACAATTTTGGTGCAAAGAATCCATACCAAATTTCATCCGTTTAGCCTGTTGCTTTTTTTGAGTATCGCGTTCACCAACCGATAGACGCTATTTCAAAAATGGATTTCTCGCACCAACGGAGGTTTGAAAAGAGCAGATCCATCAACAATCATCTTGAGGTCGAATTCTTTTGCCTATTACGAGACTTTATATGTCGTTTCTATAAAAAGTAAACAAGTTTGACATTTTGCTTCCACGTGCGTTCAGAACACTCCAATTTTTCTCTTTATTCAAGAAAATTCTATATGCGAACTTGATAGCAGAATGGTAAGCAGCTTAAAGCTCTTTTGAAAAACTAAAATTACATTTTAGAATCGTAACATGAAAAGATTCCATTCAAGACCTGCATTCTGTTCGAGACAATGCCACTCTTCGTCATTTTTTTACGTAAAACACTTCATGCATTGCGAGGCCTTTTTAAAGCTGCGAGCATGTTGCCTTTTGATAAACTCTTCAGTATTAAAATATGTATTCTCTCTCCAATGTCAAATAGAAGTTCAAAACAAATCGACATTTATGAAATACTGGAAAATCACCCCCCATGGTATGACCGGTGAAAATTACCTCTTCATTCGAGAGATTTCCCGTCAAATTTGACGTATTTAAATAGATATACGAGAGAGAAATCTTTAACATTGATTGAAAACAAATAAAATAAACATATGTTTTATGACAGGAAATATTTTTTTTTATTTACATACGTCTTTATTCAAAAAACCTCTTGGTAAGCAACATTCCGTGTGAAGTATTTTTCGTTGTTTAACAATTTTATTATAATTCAATGACCATGAAATTCTCAGCTTGTCAAACGCAAGTCAAAAGTTAAAATTTCAAAGGAATTCTTTTTCGAAATTCTAATCAAAACAAAGGACTTCCCTGCTTGTCAAACATTGCAAAAAAAAATATCAAATTGTATCATCGCGATTGCAATAAATCAGATGCATCGTGGCGTCCAAACTACAGTGACTCAAAAAAGTATTGGGGCACAATAAGCTATCAAACATTTTGTGAAAGAAGAAATCAATTTTTTTATTTCAACCAAATGCTTTTTGTACATGTCATATCTGTAGACTAAATAAAATCCAAAAACATGAAAATTAATTTACAATATTGTTGCAGTAATACTTAAATGAACATTTCTTGTTGCATAACTGAAATTAATGGTCAAAGAAGTTTTGGGGCACGCAAACAAAATTGTTCTACATCACTCAAACATTATTTCTTAATAATGTGTTGGTCCTCCTTTACATTTTATGCTTCATTCAATCGTTTAGGCATGGATTTCACTAGATTTGCGCAAACATTTCCTTCTATTTTATCCTATTCAGACATGAGTTTTCCTCTAAGGTCATTTTTGCTGGAAATTTTCGAATTCACTTATTCAAATGGTCCCAATATTCTCAATGGGATTGAGATCTGGACTCTGTGCAGGTGTTCTAATTACTTGGGGACCTTGATATAAAGCCTAGAGTCTGCAGATATGAGCATTGTGCTTTGGGTCATTATCCTGATAGTTTTTGTAATGTGGCAATATGCCCATTTTTTCAGCACTCTGTTCCAAATTTTGTATTAAAATGCCTAAATACATATATTTGTTCATCATTCCATCAATAAAAAGAAAATTCCCAACACCCACAGCACTCATACAGCCCCGGAACATCTGGTTATCACCACCATGTTTTACAGAAGAAGTCATATTCTTCACTCCAGTTCACTACTGGGTTTTCGTCATGCCATTTGCTCACCATCGCTTCCAAAAACATTGTATTTACTTTCATCCAAAAATAAAACTGAATTCTAAAACTCCGGAGGCTTTTTAATATAGGATTTAGCAAATTCTTAAGGAGCTCTTCGATGTGCTTTACTGAGGAATGGTTTTCTTCTAGCTACTTGGCCATGAAAATTGTATGTTTTCAAGATATTCCGGACCGTTTCTGGATTAGCAGACTTGTTCAACCTTTGTTGCGCTTTTAAAGTTAATTTGACTGCACTGGTTTTAGGATTGCAAGTAATTTTTCTAACAATCCACCTTCCTTCATGCTCAGTAAACCGCCTTGGGCGATCTGTTCTTGGTCTGTTTTTAATTGATTTTGTCTTCTTGTATTTCGAAATTATATTATGTACAGTAGATTTACTTACATTTACAATTTCACCAATTTTTCTCTCAGAGCTTCCACGTTTCCGATGACAAATGGTAAGTTTTCTGATGTCAATGGATATCTATGATTTATTTCGACCCATGTTACCATGCAAATGATGGACTAACGTAGTAGCTCCTGCCCCTTGCTTCTTAACTAGTGTTTTCTAAGTTTGCAATTCCATTTGCAGTTGCATCAGACATTCTGCCAGAATTGACTTCTTATCGAGCTGGTTTTCCTAAATGCCCCAATACTTTTTTACCTTAATTTCGTAGTTGCAGATAAACGATTTCAAATAACTCATTTCTATATTAGTTGTTTTAAATTGTAATGGTTGTAATAGATTTTTCAGAGTGTTTAGATACAAAAACTATTAAAATGATCTTCTGTTTCTATGTAATAGTAGAAATTTACGAAATGAACGCATGAACGTTTCTTTTGCCCTAATACTTTTTTGAGTCGCTGTATATCACGCGCATGATATACCACTGATGTAATTGGCTACTTTCTATCGAAAAACGGAAATTTGAAATTTGATTAATATAATTTAAAATTTATCGGGAAATATTGATCATAACGAGATAAATTTTATATCAATCGATAGCAAATTTTATTTCACTATTTTAGAACTAGTAAATTTGAACAAGAATTACTCTTTTAAATTTAAAATTACTGAAATTTCGGTGCTCTAAGAATGAAATAATTCTGTTTAACGTCTCGTAGTGCTATGGCGCAAGTTTTATTGTTGAGAACGCTACCGAGAGACAGATTCGGGCCATTATATTAGTAATTTCAAGGTTCGCTGGAACAAAAATGTCATTGCAGGTTTTAAAGTGGAGTTTCGGGTTAAAATATCAACTTCATTCGTTATTCAACATCGTTGCATCGGGAGATATGTCCTTTAAATTACAAAATTAGAATGACATGATCATGGTTGATGTTAACATAATATTTATAGGATGGATGCTGTCTGTAAATTGCGACATTTATCATGCTTGATATGAAAATCGTTCAAAACGTTCTACAGGGAAGACCAGTGGATATAGAGCTATCCAATAAGGAAAAAAATTACTAAAATTGTGTAAAAATGATTTTTTGGGAAATATTTAAAATTCAAAAAAAAAATTACTAATCTTATCAAATTTTCCAAAGTTAATTTAAACACAATTTTGTAACAATGTAGTTTTCCTTTATATAACCGCGAATAACAAAATAAGATTGTGAATAACCGATGCGAATACTTTAAAGCTGTAGCGCGCCTAAGCAAAAATAGTTTTCAGTTTATTTCTAACTAATGTTTTAATATATTTCTTAACACTTGGTGTTTTTTTAGCGTGATAATGTGTATAGACAGGCATTCTATCTGAAAATTGCATCATCTGAAATTGCGTTCGATGGTAACTAGAAGGGTTAACAAAGACACCATAAATGAATTTATTGAACTGTAATTGATAGCATGGCTTTGTTTTGGAAAGCGAGAATGTCCCCCTACCCTCCTTTTTAAATTCTGTAATGCTTACTGTCCCACCGCCAGGAGAAAATTCCTGGACAGGGTTGCCGCAAGTAGACGAGTCGAAGAAAGGAGGTAAACGGGTATAGAATCAACAGCAACATTTGGCGAACTAAGCACACTTCGTAGAGCGAGAATTCGTTTTCGACCGTAGTTCAAAGCGAAACGAGACTTCCGTCGGTTCTATCTATGCCAAATGAAATAAAGCCTTTTCCTTCACCCCCAAAATGCAGTGGAATATCCCGTTTCCATAACGTCCGTCACAGGCATGTCTGGTGTCTAGAGTTTTTCTCCTGGCGGTAATATAGTAAAGTGTATTATGAATGTCTAATTGATGCACCACCATGAAAGACAAATCACGCAACATGAAAGCAATGGGATAACGTTTTCCTTAAAGAAAGTTATTCAAACTCTTCACCGGATTTGATATAAAAATGTACAGAAACAAGCTCTTTACTTGAAAACATTCTTTAATTACTCAAGTAGCCTGTACTACCTTATTTCAGCTAACATAGTTTCGTCTAATTTATGGAAACTAGTTCATCATAAAAAGGTTTTGCTGACGACGTAAAATATTTCATATAATAAATATTGGGCCTTTAGAAGTGACGTAAAGACTGAGAAATCAATTTCACAAAAATCTCATTTAGAAATATTAAAAGCTATTCCCAATTTCTTACAAATGGAAGTGTCTCTTGAAGTAGTATACTACCAACTGCATAGAACTTCAGGACCTCTACAAAATTCCACTAAGCAAATAATTAGGGGTCCAATTTTAACATATTTATAGTCTGGATACTATCAGCAAATTGCGACATGCTAAAATAGCTCGAAACACTTTACATAACACGCCTTTCAAACCAAGAGGTACCACATTTGATACGTAGTTTCACTCCTTGGTACAAGGGAAACCAAGAAGAAGGACTTTTTCAAAATTTTAATTCGATTTTTAATTAAAAGCTAATAATTAACCAAAATTTTAATGTTTTCCTCAATAACTTCAGAGCATATTATTGCACAAAAACCCTTTTTACATTACATTAAATTTTTTTAAAAAATTAACTTTTCAGTGATATCAGTCAGATATTTCCGCAAAACACTTCAAATTTTAAAATTAAAATATCCAAGTATATTTTACAACAATATTTTTCATTGTGTTAGTTGCTGCATTGATACACACGAAACGACATTAAATGCATTTATTGTGTGCGCGTTATCGTTGCTATAATTAAGAGTAAATTTTTAAAAATATAAAGACAGAGGAATAAAGCTTAAAATATTATACAACGGTGTTTTGGACTAGAAGTTCCAATGCTATTCAATTCTTTGACAATTTTTAGTAAGCATAATAGAATTATTAAAATCTTTAATAAAATAAATTTTTGAAAATATCCACAAATGCCAAATATGGATGTTAAACCCTTTTTCTATATGCTCTAAAGCGCTTCTCCAAGACTTATAAGAGCTAAATTTGAAAACATTGCGCATTCTCATTTATCAACTTATTAATTGAATCGTTGATTACAGAAATCGCATGAATCAATATCACAATACTGGGAGCTTTAAAAAAAATCGATTAATTTTTTAAAATCAACTATAATTTTTTTACCTGCTATATTTTATATACCTATAATTTGTGTATAAATACAGCAAAATCAATTTTGAAAAAAAAATGGCTCATGTGGTTTCTGCAATTAACTATTCAAATGAAATAAGAAATTATATAAATCAGGTAAATTTATAACTCAAGATTTTGTCGAACATAGAAATATTAAGTTGAAAGATTAAATTTTCTGTGAATAATTTTTTAACGGAATTAGTTTATAAGTTTAGAAAGAATCTGAAGTTTCCTTTCACAGAAAGACTGACTTTAAGAAGTAATCTTTTCAAGAAAGTCGCTGAAAATCTTGTATTTAAAGAATATACCTAGTGGCTGAAAACGCTATCGTAATCATTTCATAGAAATTTGTAATAGGCAGATACCCTCAAAATGAAACATCTCAATTCCTGATAAGCCCACCGGTTCGGACCGATACAATTTTTTTAACCCTCCATTAATCGCAGTATCCAATAGATGCGCATCCAGTCCGCATCTATTAGCAGTTTTCAACACATATTTTGAATATTCCTTACAGAAATCTAATTCACATTACCATCGAGACTAATTATTATAGTTATAAAGGAAAAATCGGTAAAACTGGATGAGCATAAGACAGAATAGATTTTATATCCGCGAAATACATTGTTACCACTTGTGGATGAAAATTGTTGGAGAGTTAAATTTTATTCTGTGTAAATATTTTAGATAAAATTTACGCCATCAAAAGGTACAAAATAGATATCACTAACAAAACTTATTACATGTTTAAACAAAAAGGGGCAAGCAGATATCCTTACCTCTTTGTTATGCGTATAGTCATGGAATAAAATTCAAAAGGCAAAACTTGTCCCTCAAGGCGAGCTCTGGTTTAATGCTACTCGAAAAGTTCAAATGTACTTCGAAGACATTTCTTCAGAACAGAAAGAAAAAGAGACTGCAGTTTATAACTTTGAACTTGAGCGCAGTAATAGAATATAATTCAAAAGTCATTATTCATCTTATCCTCCAAGGCTTGCACTAGGTTCCCAATGTTGCTTGAAAAGTTCGAAAGCACTTCAATAAAATTTCTTCAGAACAGAACAGTCCAAAAAACAACCATTTCTTAACTTCATTTTAAACTTCCAAACTTATGCGTAGCAATAGAATATAATTCACAAGTCAATATTCATCTTATAGTCCATGACACTAGGTTTCCAATGTTGGGTGGAAAGTTCGAAAGCACCAGAACAAAATTTTTTCAGGACATAACAGAAAAAGTGACCACAGTTTGTAACTTCACTTTGCTACAAATTACATCTTGACTGCAATGTTTCGTGTCGCCTATTGGCTTGGTAAAATAAGTATTGCTACAAAACACAGACCGCAAATGGGAATGATGATGATGATGATGATGATGAAGCTATTTGAGATGTATGCTCGCTCCTTGGCTGCTTTATCTCAATTTATCCTAAGAACAAATACTGAGATTGCGAAACAAAGGAAAGTTGAAAAAGTCAATAAAAAAAAAAAAAAAAAAAGAAAAGAATTAAAGATTATCATGAATCTGACGCAAAAATTTAAGAATGGCGAAAACCTGCTTTTTGGAATGTAAAGAGAAATCAAAAATCCATGAGAAAGAAAGTGGGAGACAGCCCATCTCCGCATGAAAAAAGTTTCTTTGAAGTTCGAAACGTTGACACTGAAAAAGTAAGTGATCCAGGGTTTCCTCAACTTTGCATAAAGTGCAAAAAGATGTAGATGCAAGTCGGAATCTGAAAAGTTTAGCGCTGGTTGGATAAGTTTTAGTACGGAATCGAGAAATTAGGACATCATCCTTGCGACTGGAAGGAAAAATTTGGAGTTGAGATCGGTTGTCGCTTAAAAAACTAAATTCGTGATAGTATTTTGAATTTTTCCATTCATTTTTGGCTTCTTCTTGAATATTATTTTGCATAGAAAGTAATAAATCTTCATGTGATATCCATTGAGAGATTAAAGAGCTTGGTGCTTTACGAGCCAAGGAATCCACGTATTCGTTTTCAGTAATGCCTGCATGTCCAGGGGTCCAAACAAACTCGATGGATTGAATGTTTCCGATAATTTTGTAAATTTCATGGCCGAGGAGTTTGATAACACTTTCGGAATGAATATTCGAACACTGTAGTGCTTTTAATACTGAGAGGCTATCACTTAGTAAAACGTAATGTTGATTATCGTTGATGAGATTATTGATAGCGATAAGTATTGCAAGGGCTTCATTAGTGAAAATGCTATTATAATTGGAAACAGAACCAGCCTTAGTCACTCCAGTTGTAAAATTTTTGGACGCTATGGAGCAATTTTCGTTAGATTTTGAAGCATCTGTTGCGATTATAATTTTGTATTTCCAGTATAAATTTTTATATTCGTTAAAAAGGGTTTTTACGATAGAATTTGAGTAGGTCTTTGTTTGAAAAGGAAGAGTGTCCAAATAAAAGCGAATTTTTTCCTGTTTTTGAAGAGGGGGATGAGGAGGAATTAAAAAATTTATATCCATTCCCAGCTTATTAATTTGCTCCGAAAGTCGGATTGAAAGAGGAACTGGTTTTCTCAATCTTAATCGACTTGTTAAAGGACGAAGGTAATGAAACAAAGGAGAAATCTCGCCTAAAGATAAATTTTTTAAGAAGAAACGTTCGGCTAACATTCGTATACGTAACGATAAGGAAATTTGACCAGCTTCCTTCAAAAGAATCGGGATGGGCGTCCATTTGGGGAGTCCGGTGGCGAAACGCAAAGCAGTACGATATAATATTTCGATAGTAAGGATTTCGCTTTTGCTAGACGTAATGAAAACATGGCATCCATATTCTAATTTGCTACGGATAGTTGCATTAACTATTTGTAATAAGTGAGTAGTTCGTGTTCCCCAAGAATTGGCTGCGATAGCTTTGAGTGCGTTAAGTCGTTTAATAGTAGCCTTTTTAAGATGCAAGAAATGTTGTTTGAAACTAAGATTGGCAGAAAAGATTAGGCCTAGAATTTTGATATTAGAAGTCCAAGGAATATTTTGATCATATAACTTTAAATGGGAAGAAGGCATTTGTTTAAAATTTGAAAAATTAATGGCTTCGCACTTTTCAGTTTGGATATTAAGTTTCCATGTATCACACCATTGACTAATCTTGTTTAGAGAGAATTGCATATATTTGAGTGCAGAAGAGAGGTTTGAAGCACTGCAGCATAATAAAATATCGTCAGCATAGATGAAACATTCCGTTTTATGATGTATAGCTTCGAAAATATCCATCATGTAAGTGGTGAATAAAAAACCGCTTAAAACACTGCCTTGGGGAATACCGCGATAAGAAGACCTCATAGTAGAATCAGAGTTTCTCCAAAAAACGTAAAATTTCCTGTGTTGAATAAAATTATGAAGCCATTTTGCAGCATTTCCTTTTATCCCAAGTTGAAGTATTTTATATATCAATCCATCTCTCCAAACAGAGTCATAAGCGGAAGCTATATCGAGTTTGATAAGAATGAAATATTTTTTATCGTTTTTCGCCTGGATGATTTTATGATGGACGAGGGAATGTATGTAATTACAGTCTTTTTGTGGTAAAAAACCAGCATGATGAGGATGAAATTTTCTGTGTATTCCCGCATTGATGAATCTATTTAGAATTAATCTTTCAAAAATTTTGCAAACCACCGAAGTTAAAGAGATGGGTCTGTACGATTGGATATTCTTGCTATCCCTGCCTGGTTTCAGAATAGGTAAAATTTTTGCTATTTGCCATTCAGATGGAATTTCTCCGGTTGACCAAATTTCATTATAGATTGAAAGTAAAGTTGATTTGAAGCTAGTAGGAAGATTTTTAATAAAGTTTGCTGTGATACCATCACGTCCTGGAGAAGTGTTAGGAGTTTTCTGAAGAACATAATCAATTTCATCGACAGAAAAGGAATTATTGTAGTAGTTATCTTCGTTACTAGAAAGATCAAAAGGAATAAATTCCTCGATGGGGTTTTGTTCATAGTGACTCGCAAAAAGATTGGCTTGTGTGTTTGGATCCGAAATCAAAGCATTGGAAATTTTTATGAAATAAGTATTTTCAATTGGATGATGATTTCTGTTATAAATCGCTCTAATGATTTTATAAATTTTTCCTGAATAACCAGCATTTTCGCAAGTATTATTCCAATATTGCCTTTGTCGTTTAGAAATTAAGTTATTTAGTCGTGCAGAAAATTTTTTATATTGTATCCAAAAGGGCCGAGATAAGTAAGTTCTGGCGAGGCGAAGATATTTCCTTTTTTGCCCGAGAAGAAAACTGCATTGGGAGTTCCACCATGGAGCATTTGCTTGTGAATGAACTTTATAACTTGAGGAAAAAGAGAAAATGGTATTTTTACAGAAAGATTCAAAATCGTTATAGCTTTGAAATTCATGTTCAGAAATTTTATGCTGATGTAAATGATTTTGAATTTCGACCCAATTAGTTTTTCTCTTTACAATGAAAGAGGATTTTTTGGTATTAAAGAAAATTTGAATTGGTAAATGATCGCTGCCATATGGATCCGAAAGAACTGAAAAAGTGATATAAGGGTAAATATCAGAGCTTACTATACTTAAGTCTAATAAGGAGGATGAAGAAGAAGTTAAATGCTTGGGAATACATGTATTAATTAAATTTAGATTATTTTCAAGAATCCAGTTGAGAAAAACCTCAGAACTTTGACTGGTGTGAGATGCACCAAGCGCCGGGTGTTTTATGTTAAAATCTCCAACAATGATATACGGAGAAGAAATTTGATTTATCAAACAATTTAACCAGTCTGATGTAAAACAACCAGTAGGCGAGTAAATATTAATAATTGTAAAAGAAAGTTGTTGAATTTTAATATATACAGCTTGAACTTCAATATTAGAATTCGGCATCTGCAGTTGAATGTGTTTGCTGGAGAATTTTGAGTTGACACCAATTAAGAGGCCACCTCTGCCGCTATTTGAAGGTCTGTCCTGACGGTAAATAACTTTGTTGGGGATGTAAAAAGTATCAGAGGATTTGAGGAAAGTTTCTTGGAGGATAAAAAAATCAAATTTTGGGAAAAGTGTCCGGCACCATTGTCTTTTATTCCGAATGCTTCTAGCATTCCATTGAAGAATTGAAAAACAAATATTGTTGAACTTTACAAAAAACAACAACAACAACAAACAAACAACAGAAAAAACAAGATGCAGAACACGGAAAGGAAAAAACCAGGAATTAAGTCTGCATTTGATGCTCCATTGAGGAGAGAGTCTTTGAGGAGCAAGGGCTAGTAGAATGTTCAACAGAAAAACCTGAAGGAATTGAAACAGTAGAAGAACTAAGTTCGAAATGTTTATCGGTTCCAAGATTTGGAACTTCATACTTGGTTTTTTTGGATTTTGGAGGCCGTTTGACTTCATTTCCATTTTGTTTCAAAGTTTCTTCGGTGATATTTTTAAGTGCTAGAGTGATGCAAGAGATATTTTTCATAATATGTTCGTTGTATTTGTCCATGGTCTGTTGGAATAACAGTGCTTGTGAATTTATCATTTCCATGAATATACTCTTTTGTTCAAGCATTTGTTGATTAAGAATTTGCGTCAATTCTTCTTTGGTCACATAGTGAGTTTTATCTTGGACAAGATCATTTTGAGGTATTGAAGCAACAGATGAATAGGATTTTTTGTCAATCTGAAATTTTCGTCGAGCATCGATAAAGGACAGACGGTTTAAACATTTAAATTTTAAGAATTTCCTTTCTTCTTCTCTTTTAGGACACTTGAGGTCGGTAGCTTTATGGGGACCTTTGCATAAAATACAGGTCATTGTGGGCGAAGTGCAGGATTGGATATTATGTTGTTCACCACAATTTTCGCATATGGATTCATTTTTACATTTTGATGTAGGATGAGAAAAAGAGAAACACTTACGACATTGTCGAGGTTTATCTAGGAATAAGGATACTTCCTGTCGTGTGAGCCACAATTTAATGTGCTGTGGTAGATTAGTGCCATAAGTTGTTACTAAAACATTTTCAGTAGCGATATTTCTTGATTTATCAGATAAAACACGCCGAGCTTCGTGTATTTTAATGGTATTTTCAGCTTCAAGTTCGTCTGCAAGTTCTTGTAACGAGGTTTCAAGGGGAATGTTACGTAATAAAAAACGACTAGTAATTTGCTCGGATATCACTGAACATACGGTTGGAATGCCCATAATGGCCTTTATGTTCGAAATTTCTATCGCCGTTTCGAGGTGCTCAGTAGAAATTAAAAGCCGATTCTGCCTCGTAAACTGAATATGATCAATGAGTTTAACATTTCTCAATTTTGCAGCGAGATTATCCTTAAGTTGTTTAGGATATAATTGTGGAAGGTTGCCCGAAGCAGCTTGAAAGAAAATGTTAAATTTGTATGCACCATTTTGGGCTGCACAAATGATTTGATCATGAAGGGCTAACTTTGAGCGAAATAAATTCTTAGAATGGGAAGCCCAGTCCTCCATTGCAATGTTCTGGAGAGTTGAGCAGTACTCATCTTGAGTTAAACGACCGCAGGGATTAAGGATTCATAAGTATGCCAAATAATTCATAAGGCGGAAAAACCTGAACTGTGAAAAGCAGGCAGTTCGGAGGAATTAAAAAGGAAAACAGATTAGCTTACCTGTTTCAAAAATGAAGTGAGAGAGGAAAAAAAAAGAAAAAAAAAACACTGTCACCAGCAGACGACACTATTTGCGTCGCATATGAAGATTTTCTATCTCGAATAATGTTCTAGCAAAAAACCGAAAATGAACAAATATTGTTGAAGAAGGACCTAATCAATGCATTTTGTACAAAAATTTAGTTATCAAAAAGAACTGTTGAGGCTGGATTGAAAAAGATTCCTTCTTCCGAGGCAGACGATAGCGGGACCAAAAACCACAGAGTAAATCTCTAATCACTCTTCCGCAAATGGGAAACTTCTGGATTGATACTGAATAAATAAGTGAAGATAATCTATTGCTCACTTCTTCACTAAATTTGAAGAAAATGTCGCTCAGTAGGCATAGGGACTAAAAAAGATTACGACAAGATCCGGATTCGATCTCAGAAGAAAGGTTTGTAAGTGAACTGAAAGTCTTGAATCATTTTATCAGGGCTAGGCCTTTGAACAACTGGACCAACTACTCTCAATAGGGCCCAGCGCCAGAATGCTAGCTACTCACCGCCCAGTTCAGTGATGTAAAGAGGCCAGGCAGGAAGGGCACGTGGCCTGTCCACGCTGCTATTACCAGAAGAAGAATTTAATGGGGCTACTTTTTTTCAATATCTTCTATGCAAAGTCATATAAAGAGAAAGTACTGTAATCGTCAAAAAAAAATTCGACCTCGAGATTTTGATGAATCTCCATGTTTTAGATCTCCCTGTATCGAAAAACAGATTTTTGAAATAATGAAGGTCTGCCTGTCAGTCTGTTAACAGCAATAACTCATAAACGCAAACAGTTGGTATATGGTCATAACACCAAAATTTTAGATTTCTACCAAATTTTGGAAAGAACGCCAAGAACTCGAAAGATTATATTTAGCATCAAGAGATCGTAGATCAATAATAAATTTTAGACTAAATCCATTGAAAGGTGACTGCATGTTGGTCTGTCTATTTGTGGGTATGGCAACACTATTATTCAAAATTGCAACAAGTTAGATAAATTCAATTTGATGTCTTGCGAAAAGTGGTTTTGTCATCAAAATTGCAGATGGGTGTCAAATTTTGATTCCAATCGGAAGAAAGGATAAAGGACAAAAATGCATATTCAATTCTCTTCGTTATGTTACTAAGTTGCATCGAAAACGTACCATGCTACGTTAGTATTCAAGAAAGCCGGGAGGGAAACACTCCCACTGGATTTTTCTTAACTCTAACGGGTCTATTCTGGTACCCCCGGTTGGGGGGGGGGGCGTCATCTTTTCCGCACGTTAACAACGGAAAAGGTGACGTCCCCCAACCCAACCGGAGCTACCAGAATAGACCCGTACATCTTTTGATTCTTGTAAAACTAAGGGGACGGCGGTGGCCTAGTGGCAAGATCTCGGCCTCGGGCTTGAAATGCTCCAGGGTCGAAACCCCATTCCGCTGATGATGCACCGTATATTGGGCCTGCTGCAAGCCAAATCATGTCTAGCGGGCCAAGCGCCCCCACCCCCCGCTGGCGCGGCGCGGAGATCTAAGGAGGGAGGCACCGTCCTTGTCATCTGACCGAGGATCGAACCCAAGAGGCCCGTCTCAAAATAGCCCTCGTGTTGTCTAAAATGTTAATGCAACCAAACTAAATTCTTGAAGAACTAAAAAAAAAAAATATGTTGAAGAAGATTATTTCCAATTTGGTCCTCCACTTCCCAAATCCGGTACTTCTTCAAGTCTTAATATTGTTACTGTTTTTGTTTTTTTTTCCGTGTTTTTGTGACAGTAGAAAAAGTTTCTCAGAGCTGCTCACTTATGAATCAGTTAATCGACAGTAGAAAACAGATAAATAAAAACTGAATCCACTGATCTTCAAATGAATCTGGAAATAATCCTAAGAATAGTGTCCTAAAACTTAAACGGTACTTGATTTTAATAAGTAAATCAGTTGAAAGTACAAAAAAAAATTATTTTGAAACTATACTATCTCTCAGTGCTTCCCTCCACAAAAAAGTAGGGTTCCTAGGCAATCCGCCAATTTGATAACCCGGCTCTGGCAACAACCCAAGTGTCCCTTTATGGCGGAGCGCTTATTTAAAAAAAAATCAAGCTATCATTAAATATGAAAACACGTATTGTCTTGGAGTTGGCAAATAGATGATTACTTTGGAAGACACTACGTTTGTAGGCTACAAAAATACCAGTTGCGTCAGTTTTCTTAGTTGCATTAGAAACACGCCAAACAATTGCAAGCTCAAGGGTTCGAAATTGCCTGTTAAGCCAATACCTAAAACAACTGTAACTTGTAACACTTTTTATTTTTTAAGATTAGTTAAATATGAAAGGAGTGAAACGGATTAGTGTTTCAATTACACAAGGACTTTTACTTGCAACTAAGTTAATTTTTATTGGATGGAGATACTCCTTTTTTTCGTTTTATTTCTGAGAAAAGTTCATTGGATTCCAATACGAATTCAGTTTATTAAAATATTGCGTTATCCCATAAATAATGCGGTTTTTTAATACTTCTTTTATTTTTCAAAAGTAAGGAAATAAAGTTCTTTTTTATATAAAATATAATCTCCTTCATTTTTTGTAATTCTCTTCTATCTTTCTGGTAAACTTTCAAGGTAACTTTTCTAAAATACTTCTACAGTACACGAATATTCCAATAGCCCGAATATTCGGGAAGATATAAAAGTTTCTTAAAGAATTTGAAATTTTCCCGCTTTTTTTTCCGTATAACATGCAGATTTTTCAACCAAATTATACGAAACTTACAGAATACGTGACAATATATTAGCGAAGCATTATTAAAATTTGAAATAAATACTTTTAATAAAAGAAACAATATGAGTATTTCTAGTAAATAATATTTTACTGTACATGTGCTAAACGTAGCGTAATTTTTCTTTCATAACTTCCAAGACAGATATATAGAGCAACTTATATATAAATTTCAATTAAATATCGTCAAGGTTCAGAAAGATATCGGCACTTCAACGAAGAGAATTTCGGATTTTTGAAGAAATTTTTATATTTTCCTAAATATTCGTGTTATTTTTACGAAAACGCATGCAAATATTGATCCTACCACACAAAAGAATTTTTGTGAGTTAAAAACTATTGTCAGCTTTCTCTGATTGGGGTGAGCCAAAATCCTTTTCCGACTTCATCAATTACTTGTCTATCCTCTACCGATATTCCCTCGTGACCGAATCTTCGATGTAAATTGTGAGTTAAAGCCTATTTTTTATATGGTCGAAGTTCGAGGAAACTTCATCCAGACTTTTGAGAGATATTTGAAAAATGAGCTCATTCTTGTTTTAAATTATTGCTTTAAATGCCATTCTGTCTCCAGATGGCGTTTTCGCACCCATGATCCTATGTGATTTCGGATGTTTATCGTATGCCTCACCTACCCTTAAACTTTGGCCAGGTTTTTTTTAAACACCCTGTACAATACATATAAAAACGAACACATATAATGCATATATACATAAACACAAATAATATCGAGTGACGACAATTGAAGCTCCTCCGACTTCGACTCTTGTTGACTGGAGTTCCGTGGCCTATGAGTTGGAACCGCTGCTTTAGACGGTGTCAGAACGGTACTGGAGGAGTATTTTTAGTCATAGACAATTGAATTTTAGAAAAGGGACCTTGAAAGTCTACCAGAAAGATAGAAGAGAATGGACCTTATGCATGTGACGTCACATACTCCGACACGTGACCTGCCGGCGGCAGCCATTGGTCAGTCTTAAACAGCTGACTCAGAACTGCTTTTATTTCTGAGTCACTTATAGGCCGATCGTTTTGTTTATTCCTCCACAGCTGTTTTTCTATACTCTCGAACCCAAACTGTGCATAAGGTCCATTGTAAAAATGAAGGAGAGTATATTTTATATATAAAAAGAATTTTATTTCTTTAATTTTGGAAAATAAAAGAACTATTAAAAATCGACAATATTTATGGGATGATCCAATATTTTAATAAACTGAATTCGTATTAGAGTTCAATAAACCTTTTTCAGAACTGAAACGGAAAAAAAGGGCATTTCCATGCAATAACAGTTAACTTAGTCGCAAGTAAATGCCCTTGTGTAATTGAAACACAAATCCGTTTCACTCCTTTCATATTTAACTAATCTTTGAAAATTAAAAAAAGTGACAGTTTACAGTTTTTTTAGGTATTGGCTTAGCTGGCAGATTCAGCCCCTTGAATTTGCAATTGCTAGGCTCTTTTCTAAGACAACAAAGAAAAATTACGCAATTAGTATTTTTGTAGCCTACAAACGTAGTGTCTTTTAAATTTATCAGATACTCGCCAGCTCCAAGGCAATACGTGTTTTCATTTTCAATGATTGCTTGATTGTTTTTAGATAAGCGCTCCTGTATAAAGGGACACTTGGGTTGTTGGCAGGGCCGGACTTTCAAATAGGTGATTGCCTAGGAACCCTAGATTTTGTTGCAGGCGGGCCCTGACAGATATTACAGATTCAAAATAGTATAGTTTTGTGCTTTCAGCTGATTTTCAAAGGCCGTGTACTCGAACTTATTAAAATAAAGTACCATTTAAATTTTAGAACAAAATTCTTAACATTATTTTCATATTCGCTTGACGATCAGTGCGGTTCAATTTTTTATATTTTTATTTTCTACTAATGATTAACTGACTCACAAGTGAGCAGCTCTGTCAAACTTTTTCTACTGTCTTAAAAAAAATGAAGAAAAAAACCAACCCAGACCCGAACACGGTACGTTTTCGATGTAACTTAGAAATATAACAAAGAGAGTCGAATATGCATTTTGGCCTTTTTCCTTCTTCCGACTAGTATCAAAATTTGACAACCATCTGCAGGATCAAATTTGGGAGGTACAGGGCCCAATTGGAAATAATCTTCTTCAACTTCTTTTTTCTTTAGTTCTTCAAGAGTTTAGTTTAGTTTTATTAACATCCCGCTTTGAAGCAACACGAGGGCTATTTTTGCACGGGCCTCTTGTTTTCGAGCCGCTGTTGGGTGACAGAGGCGGAGGACGGCGCCTGGGCCGCTGCCTCCCTTCTTGGGCTTCCGCGCCGCGCCGCGGGGGGGGGGGGGGGCCTACTAGGTATGAATTGGCTTCCGGCGGGCCTGATATGCGGTGGATCATCGGTGGAATCGGGTTTTGAGCCTGAGGCCTTTCAGCCCCGAAGCCGGGATCTTACCGCTAGGCCACCGCCTTCCCCTTTGTTTTATAAGAATCAAAAGATTTAGAGTTAAGAAAAATCCAGTAGAAGTGTTCTCTTAAATACTAATAAAACACGGTACGTTTTCGATGTAACTTAGAAATATAACAAGAGAGTTGAATATGCATTTTGGCCCTTTTTCTTCCTCCGACTAGTATCAAAATTTGACAACCATCTACAATTTTGATGACAAAACCACTTTTCTCAAGACACGAAATTTAATTTATCTAACTTGTTGCATTTTTGAATAATAGTGTTCACATACTCACGAATAGACAAACCAACGTACAGTTTTCACTTGGATGAATTTAGTCAAAAATTTATTATTGATCTACAATTCTGTTAATGCTAAATTTAAATTTTATTATTTTTTATTATTTTTATTTATTATTTTTGCATATTTAATTTTTTTTCTTTGAGTTCTGTCCAAAATTTGATAGAAATCTACAAATGTTTGTGTTATTGACCATTTACCAAACCTCATCTGTTTTGAGTTATGGGTTCATAGACTAACAAGCATATCAACATCATTTCAAAAATCTGTTTTTGGATAGAGAGATCTAAAACGTGGAGATCCATCAAAATCTCGAGGTGGAATTTGTTTTACTATTGCAATACTTTCTCTTTGTGTTACTTCGAATGGACCAATTTTCTGTTTTGTTTATTTGCGATAAAGTAGGACTTCCACCTTGCCCATCAACTTCCGATGATAATGTTAAGTAAATGGAAGTCTTCAGAATTTCAACACTCTGTTTGAAGTTATTAATTCATGTTTAAAGTGGAGTTTTCTGATGTTATGGCTTAAGAATACTTTGAAAATATTAAATTTCATGTTCCTGTTGTTGTAGCTCTCAGTGTTTACTTAAAATAAGAGCCTAATTTTGTGGAAAGGTTGCCATAATTATTCTGTATCTCTCTTTTTGGCGCTTTGTGTACTCAAGAAAAAACTGAATCGGAGCTTGATATTTACGGGTCTATTCTCGTACCCCGGTTGGGTTGGGAGCGTTTCGCCTTTCGACCGCGGGACGTTAATGTCTTTTTCTCGACCGAAAGAAGGGGTCTGATTCTCGTACCTTGATCGTTTCGAACATCTCGCTTTACGCTAGGAAGTGACGTATTTTTGCTGCGCGCTCAGCAAATCGAGCTATCGTCATGCGATATTTTTGTTTATGGTTTCAGATTTAGTTCGAGTTTTGAATCGCCAAAGGAACTATGGCGAAGCGTACATTTGCTTCCCAATTCGAAATTATATTGGAATATTTTGAAAAATATCCACAAATTTTAAGTGGGAAAGTTGATCGCATCTTTTCAAAAGACACCAAGGGTAAGAGGTGGGAAGATTTAACTTCTGCTCTTATAAGATGCATTATAATGTATCTTTCTTGATTTCATAAGTCCATTGTTAAGGGGGATTAAACCATTTATCTTTTACAAAATATACATTTATAATAATATTATACATTTATAGAACATAAATTGCAGTCTTTTTTTCAATATATTGACGTAATTTTACCAGTTTTCTAGAGAGAGGAAAAGTAATAAACTTTTTTCCATGCCAATTATTTTAACATGAATAAATCTTATAAATTAATATTACAAACCATTTGTTTATTTTTCCAATTACATAAGAAAATAAAACATGAAAAAAGTTATTAAATTCAGCAAGTTTTCACAACATTAAAAAAATTACATCTTTATGAAGGAACAAGAAATATTCTTTTATTGTCAGATTTTGCAATTACTTTGTAAATATTTGACAAATTTCTTTGAATTAAAACCCAAATAAAAAAAATTGTAATGATATATATGGAATGAGGAAAGTCATTCCACGCTTAATGTTAAAAAAATGTTAAAATGTTACCCTAATTTAATTTAATAATTTAATTTGATAAGAAAATATTAAGTAATTAAATCTGTAAATGGAATTGATCTTAGCTAATTATCAACTATCATTATTGACTATCTTGATGGAGTAGTAAAAGATTTAACTACTTTTAAAGATTTAATTACTTTAGATTGTCGTATTAAATTATTAGATTAAATTATTTAAATTCGATAAAAGATTTAACTACTTTTTAAAAAATCTAAAGTAATTGAGGAAGTCTTCTTCAGATTGGTCAAATGGATTACATTTATCCCGATAAACCCTTTTAAAACACAATTAACGTCTTAGCAGCCTCCATTTTAAACGAAAATTTGATAAGTTCTGATATCGAAACAACACTTCTCGCTAGCGAATAGCGTTTACGCCAGGTACAGAGCTGGCGAGAAATCGGAGTCCTGTTTTCGACCAAGCGAGATCCCAACCGGTTGGAAAAACGGGTACGAGAATCACACTTGTCGTTAACGGGCGGAAAAAAATGACGTCTCCCAACCCAACCGGGGTACGAGAATAGACCCGTAAATTGGAGGTTTACTGGAAAACGGAAGTGAATCCTCAACACTGAAGTTCTGTGAAACCAAAATAAATACATCAGAAAACTCGTCCATAGAAAATATTGAAAAAAAGTATCTCCATTAAATCCGTGGCCTCAATTTTGCTCCTCTGGTAATGGCAACGTGGACAAGGCCCGCGCCCTGCTTGCCCCTGTCTACTTACGCCACTGAATTTGGCAGCGAGAAGCTGGCATTCTGGCGCTGGGCCCTATTGGGAGCAGTTGGTCCAGTTGTTCAAAGACTAACCCCGATGAAATCATTAAAGACTTTCAGTGCACTTACAAACCTTTCTTCTGAGTTCGAATCCGGATCTTGTCGTAATCTTCTTTAGTCCTTATGCCTACTGAGCGACATTTTATTCAAATTTAGTGAAGAAGTGAGCAATAGATTATCTTCACTTCTTTTTTCGGTATCATTCCAGAAGTTTCCCATTTGCGGTCTGTGCAATCTTTGGTCTGTGTTCTGTAGCGATTCTGATTTTACCAAGCCAATAGGCGACACGAAACATTGCAGTCAAAATGTAATTTGTAGCAAAGTGAAGTTACAAACCGTGTTCACTTTTTTGTTCTAGAAGAAATTTTTGTCGTGGTGCTTTCGAACTTTTCAACCAGCATTGCAAGCCTTGTAGGACAAGATGAATATTGATTTTTAAATTATATTCTATGACTACGTATAAGTTCAAAGTGAAGTTACCAACTGTGGACACTTTTTTTTTGTTTTGTTCGGAAGAAATTTTGTCGAAGTGCTTTTGAACTTTTCAAGCAAAATTGAAAACCCCGTGCAAGGCTTGGATGTTGAGCCTTGGTTTTGAATTGTATTACTTCGCTTAGCAAAGAAGGTAAGTAATTTTGCTTGTCCATGTTCATTTAAATATGAAATAAGTTTTTGTTAGTGAACTCTATATTTATCTTCTGAAGACGTTAATAATTGTATCTAAAATATTGAGACAAAATAAAATTTAACTCTCTTAGTCGTAATCATTTTCATCCTTAAATAGTCTCAATGTATCTCGCGGATACAAAAGCTATTCTGTGGTATGTTCATCCAGTTTTGATAATTTGTCCTTTATAACTATAATAATTGGTCGCAATGAGAATATAAATGAGATTTCTGTAAGAAAAATTCAAACTATAATGCATTAGAAACTGCTCGTTGATGCAGACTGCGTGATCATCTATTCGATACTGCGACTAACAGAGGGCTTAAAATTTGCAGCAGTTTAAAGCGGAAGCTTATCGGAAATCGGGATATTTTATTTTCAGAGTATCTGGCGGTTACAAATTTCTATGAATTGGTAGCAATGGCATTTTCAGCCACAATATATTTTCTCTAATTACAAGACTATACAATATTTCTTGCTGCTTTCTTGAAAAAACAATTGTTTAAGTCATTCTATGAAAGAAAACTTAAAATTCTTTTTTAAAATAATAGTGAACTTCCTAACAGAATTAATTTATATCTAATAGAAAAGATAATCTTTCAACTTAACATTTCTATTTTCGATAAAATCTCGAGTTTGAAATTTACCTTATTTATAAGTTTCTTCATTTCAATTGAAACGTAGATTTGCAGGAACCGCACGAGTGTGTGTGTGGTGTTTTTTTGCAAAATTGCGTTTATGCTCTTTTCACATTCTGAAATGGTATTCACATAATGAGCAAAGAAACAAGAGTCGAGTGAAGTCACATTATAGGTATATAAAATCTACCAGGTAAAAAACAGATTTAAAAAGATTAATTAGTTGATTAAGAGCCCCTCATTTTGATATCGACTCGTATGGTTTCTGCTATCAATGATTTAAATTATAAGTTAATAAATGTTGACGTACATATTGCTTTCACATTTAGCTCTTGTAAATCTTGTAGAAAAACGCTCGAAGATTTCTAGAAAAAAATCCAGATCCATACTTTTGGCATTTATGGACATCTTGTCAATTTGATTAGAGAAATCATTTTGTGAAATTTAAGATTTCAATTATATTATGCTTACCAAAAAGTGTTTAAAAAATTGAAAGGTATTCGAACCTCGAGTTCGAAACATATCATAGCATAATGTTTTAAACTTTATTCGCCTCTCTTTATATTTTTAAAAATTTACTCTTAATTATAGCACCGATAATGCGCACACAGTAAATGTATTTAATGTCGCTGCGTGTGTACAAATTCAGTAACTAGAAAAATGAAAAATATTTTTGTAGAATATAGGTGAATATTTTAAATGTGAAAAAGAGATTGCAAGGAAATTATCACTGATAAAGCTTATTTTTAAATTTTAATGTAGAGTAAAATTAGTTTTTCTGCAATAATATGCTCTGAAGTTATTTAGGAAAATCATTAAAATTTTGGTTAGTTATTAGTTTTTAATTAAAATTCTAATTGAAATTTTGAAAGATCCTTTTTTGGTAAGCATCTAATACCCAAGGAGTAACATTACTTTCCAAATGTGGTAGCTTTTGCTTCAGAAGGGTGTCCTGTAGAGCGTTTTTAGGAACTTTTGCATCATACATGTCTTCAATTTACAGATGTTATCCAGAATATAAACATTAACGCTAAAATTAGACCCCCAATTATTACTTATTGGAACTTGGTAGAAGTCCTGAAGATCGATCCTGATGCTGTTAGTAGCATTCGTATTCAGGTGAAATTTCCATTTGTAAGAAATTCGAAGTAACATTTTAAATTTTTAATGAGATTTTTGGGAAATTGATTTTTCAGTCTTCTATGTACCTTTTTTAAGACTCGAGACTTATTAAATGAATTTTTTTTCATGTCGTCAGCAAAACCTTTTATACTGAATTTGTTTCCGTGGACTAGACAAAAATAGATTTGCAGAAATTGGGTATTACAGACTAGTGTAATTAACGAATGTTTCCAAGGAAAAGGAGCTTGTTTATGTACATTTTTTTACACCAAAACGGGTCTGGATTTTGAATAACTTATCTTAAGGAAAATATTATTCTTTTGGATTCCTGTTGAATGATTTGTCATGCATGATGGTGTACCATTTAGACATTCATAATACACCTTAAACATTACTGAATTTATAAGAGGGCAAGGGGACCTTCTTGCTTTCCAAAACAAATGTTATCAATTACAATTCAATGAATTCATTTATAGTGTCTTTAACATTTGCCTTTTCAATTGAACACAATTATATATTGGGGGACATTTCCGAAATTTATAAATTAAGATAAATATTTTTGCAGAACATTATTGGAAAAAATTAATTGGTGATTCGAACCTCTATTCCGAAACATCTTAACATGATAATGTTTGAGGATTGATTCGTCTGTTTTGTCTCCTTTGCTTCGGACGTTGCATTCTGTGCGTAACGATTTTTGGCATCACGTGAATTTCGGAAAGAATGCCAGCCTGTGCACATTATCACCCTAAAAATTCATCCAGTGTTCAGAAATATATTAAAGCATTATTTAGAAATAAACTGGGAAAAAAAATATTTACTTAGTCGCACTAGAGCTTTAAAATATTCCCATTTATTATTCATATTCTTGCTATTTTGTTACAAAATTGTTTAAATTTTGGAAAATTTGTTAAAATTAATGAAATTTGCATAGAAATAAAATTAACATAGCCAAGAAGTTGACTTTTTTAAATTTTAAAATGATGTAAAAAAGGTTGTTGTACAATAATATGCTCTGGCGTTAGAGGGAAAACGTTAAAATTCCCTTTTAATTTTTAATTAAAACTAAAATTTTGAAATCCCCCTTTTTTAGTAAGCACTTGCTACCAAGAAAATTGAGTAGCTCTAGGTCCAACAGTCTTTCCTGTAGAGCTTATTGAATGATGTTTTCATCAAGCAAGAGGCATGTCGGAATTTACAAGTAGTATCTTGCCTATGAACATTATCGTGTTAGTATTAACTCTTATGTCCCTTAAATGATTGCAAAATCTGCAAATCTCAGTTTGATTTCCCGACGCAACAATGTTCAATAAGGAAGTTTAGGATCAACGGGAAGGAATAAAGGAACAATGTTCAGTGAAGTTGAATTTTTAGCCGGAAACTCCACCTTAACACACGCATTTTTACTTTCTCGTATACGAAGTATACAAAGAGAGAGTATTGTAATCGTCAAAAAATTCGAACTCGAGGTTTTGACGATTCTCCACGTTTTAGACCTCCCTGATTCCGAAAAACTCAATTTTGGAATTATGTCAATCTGTGTCTGTGAACGCGATAACTCGAAAACTATTAGAGCTACGGGGATGAAATTTGGTATGTGGTCTTGTAGGTTTCTATCAAATTTTGGACGAAATCCGTCCACGGGAAGTCTATCTGTCCGCTGTCATATGAACACTATAACTCAAAAACTTGACTAGCTAGATGAATAAAATTTGGTACACAGTTTTATCATGAATGTAGGTCCGTATAAAATTTTGGGCCAAATCCGTCAAAGGGTTGACTGTCTGTCGGTATGTATAATCGCATGCTTGTAAAAATTATATCTCCTAAACCCATTGGCTTAGATAAATAAAAATTGGTATGACGTTTGCTAATATTAATTATAGATCTGTGCTCAAACCTCGTTTCAATCCGTTGAAAAAAAGGTGTCCAAATTGCATATTTGGTTCAAAATGCACATTGCGACTGGGTGTTGGCGAGCGTTTCGCTTATTTTACTCAAGTTAGCATAGTTGGCATCTGACCTTGGCGAAGGAGTTTGTAACTTCGGAAATTATGGCAACCCCCTGAACCCGAAAGTTCGTTCTGGACATTCTCCAGATGGAAGGTATGGTGAAATCTTGCTTGATAAATGTAGTAAGATTTCGTTCTCAAACTTTAAATAAAGTTTTGTACCTCAGCGCGCGTAAAAATTGAGAACTTACGCAATTTTTTTTAATTATTTTCCTTTTACACATAATCATAAAAATGGGCGCAGGTCATTTTAAAATTATAATGACTCAGAGTTTAGGAAGCAAACGAGACAAATAGTATACGGCACGTATGGCAACCCTAGTTAGAGGGGAAATGACACCTTTTTGGGAAGTATACGAGAAAGTTTAGGGGAGACCACTCCCGCTGGTTGTTTTAGTGAACCTTGAATTGCATAAATATGGAGGTCCGGATTATTAAATAGAAGTAGGCAACTGCTTATGGTTTCCACAACTTTGGAGGGCCGCGAGATTCTTTTATTTTCAGAGTTATCTAATTTTGTGCCTTCATTTGATTTACAAGGGTCATGTTACTTGAATTAAAACTATCGCTTGAATTTTAAAGCATTATCCTCAGGATTTTTTGTTTTCAAAATTTAATTGTATATACGATTTGGAGTGACGGAAACTGGCGTGCGAAATCCTGTTTTGAAAATGTGCCGCTTTGCCAAATTGTAGGGCGTTATTCAGAGAAGAGGTGATTTTTTTTTCAATTTCATAACTTTCTAATTACTCTAGCCCAAGGCGCTGAAATTTAAGACGTCTCCGACTGTCTTTGTCGTAATTGGCATAACATACAGTGGCGGCCCGTCAGCTCAGAAACAAGCAATGCTGCAGAAGTTGTATTGACTTAGGTTGTAGGAATTTTTATACTGATCATTTTGGTATATAATGATAGACTAAAAATTGATAATTTTTGAGTTATAAGCAAAAAAAATTGAAAATGTTTTTCATGCTTTTTGGCTACAACTAAAATTCGATCAAACAATTTTTGGTAGCAAACCTCAGATTCGTAATCAGCACTAAAAAAACACAAAGTAAAATTACAACTCCAGAATTTGATTTAAAAAAACTCGACGTCTGGACTACTGAGAGAAAGCGAGGAAAGGCCAAATGAGGAAGTCGCGCCAAGCGTTAGCTGTTCCGGAGTGCAGCTCACAGGGTTCTAATTTCATTGGGAGAAAGGGTTGCTTTTTTCTTCCCATTGAGAGCTCCAAGTTGCTCAATGCCGGAAATTGCGATTCTAGAAGGAGCAAATTCTCTGCAGCTCTGATCTCTTTTAATTTTCGATTTATTTCTCGTCTTCCTTTTACGTTTTTTATTAACTTTGACATTTTCCATTATCATTGAACTCTTAAAATAGAAAGTCAATTAGAATAAAAACGAAAATAAACGATTTTAAAATAATTGCAGGGGGGACTGCAGCTTTGAAGCCATAATGGACGAACCGCCACTGATAATATATATTCTGAAAATACCATAGGGGTTTATTTTTGATTTCATTTCTCAAAAGCCAAATGCAGTTTTTCTATCCAAATGTAAGTACAAAGAGATAAAGATCTCTAAACTTTGAAAATGCAGGCAGATAAAATTTATCAGTGCATGTTGACATTAAAACCAAGAAAAATGATGAAAACGCTTCTCATCAGATAAGTGGGAACAAATGTATAATGAATGGAAATACAGTTTCCGTTAAATTTTATAGCGTTTTCTTTCCTGTATTTGAATGTTGACAAATACATTACAATTTGACTTACTGCCGAATATTTACCCTAAAATGTCATAAATTATGGCTGTAATTTCTTGTATGTAATGTTTCTTCTAATTAAAGTACTTGTGCAAGGATTTCAATACACTCGTTCTGTACTAAAATACTGTATATGCCTCCAAATGGCACCTTTTGAGAAGATGTTCGCAGAATACGTTCACATCTTTTATTCATAAATTGCCTAAAGCGAGCAAGGTTACCTTTTGTCTTTCTTGGAACTTGCATCTAATTCGCCCATAGCGATGAATGCGTTGAAGCTCCCAGCAGTTTGATATTGTGTGGTTTCGGCAATAAAGAATTCAATTATATTTGAAAGAATATTTCTCGGCGAATTTTCTTCGAAAAGGTAGTTTTGCATTTCAAATACGATAGCAAATCACCCAAATAAATCAAGACTGAAAAGTAGAAAATGATTAAAATAACTTTCCTACTTTTTATTACAATAATAAATGCGTTTTTAAAAACTGTTTGTATTAAATTTTATATTCTTACGATTCTACAGACTTGAGTGCAAGTTGGTTGGGAACCGGGGCTATTCAAAATTGTTTCCAGTTGGGACCCGCATTTCCTAAAGCTATGGCTCTGTGAAAGAACCATGTTTTAATTGGTTTATTCTGATTTTATCTTTTAGTCCATAACTTTGAGTCTGCACTTCTATTTTCTGTTCCAGACTAAATTAATCCGATTTTCTTTCCTTTTCAGCTCCAATTTCTTTTGGGAAAACTCTTTTGCAAAACAAAGGAGCCTTTATCTGTATACCTTATCCAGCACTTTTAAAGTACTGGGATGTATACATATTTCCCAAATCTGCAGACGCCGGCCGTCGAGAAATCCTGGTCTAGACTGTCGTCTCAAAATCCTGTATTGGATCCGGATTTGTCGGGAAGCCATTTTCGCTATGCTACGAGCTCCTCATCTACTTCTTTCTTCAAGGTCTCCTCTTCCAATTTGGACTTGCAAGTAAGACCAGAAAATTTAGAGATCTTCGCGGAACAAAACAGGTTCCATGGTACAATCAAATCGTAGATCATTCATTTCTAGTCATTCAGAATACTGTAAGATACTGTCTTAATTTCTGAATCCGGCGGCCGCGTACTGAAGAAGTTGAGCACTTAAAAAGGTTTGTTTTTGGGTAATTCTCAGAAATGGGCAAAGGGATCCAGTTGTCAAACAAAAGAAAATGGAACGGAATAAAATTCGGTATAACTCCATACAACTAAATTCTCTAGAGCAAGTGGTTTGCTTTCGACAAGTCCCAAGAAAGAAAAAAATGCAGTTTTGATTTTTTTCCAAGGTTTCTCACCAGAAAGTCATAGGTTAGAAAATTTCTTTGAAATCGTTAAAATAATATAGTAAAGTTATAATCAGTTAGGGTGTCTCAATTCTGCCTCCAGTCTATATCCGGTGGTTAGAAAAATTTCCAGTAATGACTTTTTTACATCGGTCGAAACTGTTCCCATAGAGAATTTCAAACGGAATCCAAACTGGAAATAGGCTAGTTAATTCTTCAGTAGGTGGCCGCAGTTCATTTGAATAATGCTGGATAATAACACTGGAAGAAGGAAAGTTAAAAATTATATTTTTCCAAATTGATTTGTGGTCGAAGAATATAATAAGAAAGCAAACTTAGAATCGATATACAAGAGAATCTTAGGCGATTCCAACTAAAAACACTGCATGTTGCATACATACCGTCAGACACAAAATGCCGCACTATGAAGGATTGATTGAAAGTAAACCTAAATTTAGTACATAGATAATGAAGAACTTTCCAAATTATTTAATATTCCGAACATATGCAGCTAATAAACACCTGGTTAGACAGGATACAATAAGGTGCTGCAGCTTCTCTGGTCACCTTCAACATATCCTTGCTTCAAACCAATAAGGCTTTGAATCGCGCCGTATCGTAATATGTAGAGAGTGGTAGTCTCATGATTCCTCTTCATTATTTGTAGGATAGGAAGTATTCAGCCAATTTTCCATCATGTCCACAAATGCTCGAATAAAATAATAAATTGGAATAATAAATGGGCCATGAAAAGCACTTGCACTTTCGTTTGCGGAATATCGCCTGAAGGCTCGAAGAGAAGTCTGCGAACACATCATGCGACTAATGATGAGGATCCAATTTTCGGCTGCTGCCACTGGTGGCATTTTAAATGCTTATTCCACAATGACATGCTTTAACATGGATAGAAAATGGCCGCTTCTGATCACTTGTCTAACGCCCTCTTATATATGCAGTAGGAATGAGATTCTTCGGGAACGAGATTGTCCGATTCGCTTGCTACTTCTGCGACAACGTTGCAAACATCAATGATGGCTAACTTTTGTTGGAAACTTTTTAAAGAATGCCTGGTCGACATACCGTCTTCTACCAACAGATATGAAAGTGAAGTCATCGATGGTGGGAGAATGGAAATACCTAGTAAATGTCACGAAATAACTTAAATTGCGGATTAAATGATAGATAAGGATTGAACTCCTAGGTATCTATTGGTGTTAACTAACCCAAGTATCTTTGCTTCCGCTCATTTTTTCCACTTGGTCTATTGCCATGAAATACTGTCATCGTTTAGGCTTCCTCCACGCTTAGCAATAAGAATCTCCAGTGATGCTTGGCCCTGAAATATAACAAAAGCACTCGTCCGTTTGGAATCGAGCATGATTACATCTTTTTTTTTGGACGGTCACATTGCACGCTATTATAGATTGAAAATGTCCTAATTTGTATAACATATAAACATGCAAATACTACGAATATTTGCAGATTATAAGATTCCTCATTGAGTGGCGTTTTTCAGTAAGACGTTCTTCGATCATATTAGAGCAAAACATCTTTAATATAAGTCACACGTTTAAAGCCTTTATATTAAATATAGTGAGGGTACTTTGTAGTTTTCCCACATGCAATGTGCTAGAGTTAGGTGTATGGATAATTCTTAAAAATCGTGGCAACCACCAAACGCGATCGTTTCGTTGAATATCGAATAAATTCGTAAGTTTAGTACGTAAAAGTATCTGTGAATCTTGTCAGATAAATTCGATGTTTTGCTCTCGTAAAATGTTCTTAAAAGGACGCGAAAAATATACTTAAATCAGAATTTTGCCTTTATCCCACGTTAATGTTTGATGAACAGAATATTAAGTAAATGACGGAGCATTCATTAACATCCCTCGCACACATTGAAAAGACATGAAGATTCTCCATTTTCGTTATGAAAGTGAGCAAATTTCTTGCCTTCCAGTCGAGTATTCTTATTCAAATTAGTTATTTTCTGCTTGAAATAGACATGTTCCTAATCTGTGATTAAAATTTCACCACACATGTTTTAGCATGTTTTTAGCTAGCATGAAATGTTTTAGCTTTTGCAATATTTGTTTCGTATATAAATAACTAGACAGAAGTTTTAGAACGCGAGATCATTTAGATTTCAACATGTTTATTCTATTAAGATGGGGCAACAGATTAGAAAGGTGTTTCTGAAGCAAACGTTCTTGAATATTCTCAATTTCCTTTTTAAACTCGAGTGCTTTCTTTAGCACGTATTTATTTTTCTAAGCCCAGTTTTTGTGTTCTACTAGCCTCAATGCATATTGTACCCGAGATATTTAGAATATTGATGGTTGAGTTTTGGAGCGTGAAATTTGCTTCCTTTACTCTCTGGTATTTAATTACTTCAAGATGTAAGCAATACATTTGCAAAGATCCATGAATTTTATTAATTATCGGGCGTACCAAGGCTAAAGAAGCCATGAAACTATTGGGTTTAGAATCCAAAGCGCGCTCCAAAATGTTGATTTTTTTTTCCATGTGTGTGTGTGTGTCTCGGTGGATTCATTTATGAAGGAAGATTAAACAGCAATTATTCATTTCCTATGATTCGAAGTTGGAATTCACGATCATCCCTCTTAAAAAAACCAATTCTTGTATTTTGTAATAGGTTATATGATCATTTGATAGTTTAAACATTTAAAGTTTTTTCTGAACTATATACATATATTTGAGGGATATGAAAGGCGCTATGAAAGGAGGGGGGTGACTCAAAGCTCGTTCCAAGTATATGTGAATAACTGTCGCGCCTTTGATCACTTACCATAACGAGCTGCCA
>BGPR01006867.1:41822-76048 GCA_013235015.1 Araneus ventricosus
AAAGATACGTTTAGGTAAGATACGGTATACAAAAAAGGGCTCGCAAAATGAATACGTTTTAAAGAAAACGTCCTTTTCTATAAAAACGAATCAATTCCAAAGGATTTCAGACCAATGTTGCTTCAGAAACTCTGTTCAGTTTTTAAAAGCAGAATAAATGATAAGCTGAAATGAGAAGAATGATCTCGCTTTCTACAATTTCCCTCTGGCTATATGCGAAACTAGAATAAGGGGGGGAGGAATAGACATGAAACAACTTCAAAAGCCAGAACATCTTGGGTAAATTCAAAAAATTTAAAATTCTTCAAGTTCAACAATCTTTCCAAAAAACTGTGATTATTAACTAAATGATTATTAACGATTGCTCTGATTCATGCCTTCATAAAACGATCTAAAGACGGTGCATTTATAACTACGCATACATCGAAATTTTCGATTTATTCGACAATTTTTGAATTTTCATTCATTTCTGATTTTGCATGTATTAAAGGAAATTAATAAGTCTTATAAAATTGGAACTTCTATATGTGAGTGTGTGGTCAAATTTTAATGACAGGATAAGAAAATGTCTATTTCAAGCAGAAAGTAGCTGGTTTGAATAAGAATATTCGACTGGAATGTGTAAATTTTGCTCACATTCATAAGCAAAACGGAGAATCATTCACGACTTTTCGATGCGTGTGTGTGATGTTACTGAATGCTTTGTCATTTAGTTAATATTCTGCTCATAAAATATCAAGTACCATGTGTTTGGCGCAGCATAGTCAAATATGGCTCTGGTGCCAGAAAACACAACCAACCAATCAACCAACCATAAAATATAAAAGTACGTGGGATAAAGGCAAAATTCTGATTTAAGTATATTTTTCGCGTCCTGTAAGAAAAATTTACGAAAACAAAACATCGAATTATCTGACAAGATGCACCGATACTTTTGCGTACTAAACTTACGAATTTCTTTGATATTAAACGAAACGATTACGTTTGGTAGCTGCCACGATATTTAAGAACTAACCATACATCTAACTTTAGCACATTGGATGTGGGAAAATTGCACAAAAGTGCCCTTGGTGGTTTAAAAATAATGGTTCTAAATGTACGACTTGTATTAAAGATGTTTAACTCTAATATAAACAAAGCTATTATTGAAAATGCTACACAATGAAGCTCTGCAGATCTTCGTGTTATTGCGTGTGCATTTTATACAAATTGTGACATTTTCGATCTATAATAGCATGTAACAAGAGTATCCAAAGAAAAGATATAATCGTGCTGATTACCAAACGGACGAATGCATTTGTTTAATTTTAAGGCTGAGTATCACTGAAGATTTCTATTGCTAAACGTAGAGGAAGCCTAAACGATGATAGGATTCCATGACAATAGACCAAGGGGAAAAATTAGCAGAGGCAAAAGATGCCTGTGTTAGTTCGCACTAATAAACGCCTAGGAGTTGAATCCTCATTTAACTTTTGATCCACAATTGGAATTTCCTGACGTTTACTAGGCGTTTCCATTCTCCCACCATCGATGGCCACACTTTCATATAGATGATAGTAGATGACGGTATGTCAACCAAGACATCCTTTGAAAAGCTTACCATAAAACTAAGCAATCTTCGATCATGTTTATAACGTTGTCGCAGAAGAGATGAGCAGCAATCTAATCGGACAGTCTTCAGCGGTGACTTTCATTCTTGTCGCACACATAAGAGGCATTAGAGAAGAGATTCGACGGAGACATTTTCTATTCATGTACAGCTTGTTGTCATGGAAGAATGATTTTGAATGCCATCGGTGGCAATAACCGAAAATCTAATCATCATTAGTCGCGTTGCATTCCTAAAGTGACGCAGGCTTCTCTTCGAGCCAATAGTTGATATTCGGGACACAAAAATGCAAGTGTTTTGATGACCAATTTATTATTCCCTTGTCTTTTGTTCGATTATTTTTGGGACATGATTGAACATTGAATGAATACTTCCTTTCCTACAAATAATGAAGAGGAATTATGAGACTACCACTCTTTCTACATATATTACGATACGGCGCGATTCAAACTCGCATTTCATTGAAGTAAGGAGATATTTGAAGAACCAGACCTATGAAGCTCCAATACCTTATTGTAGCTGTCTAACCGGGTGTCATGGTAGTATTAAACACGTTTTGAATATTAAATAATTTGGTAAGATGTTGATTAGCTATATCTAAATTTAGGTTTATTTCCAACCATTCCTTCATAGTGTGCCATTTTGTGTCCGATGGTATTCCCCATGCAATGCTTTGAGTTGCTGTCACCTACGATTCTCTTGCACATCGATTTTAAGTTGGCTTTCTTATTATATTCTTCTACCACAAAACAAGTTGGAGTAAAATAACTTTTAACTTTCATCTTCCAGTTTTTGGCATTATTTAACTGAACTTTGGCCGCGTACTGAAAAACTGAACTTGCCTATTTCTAGATTGGATTCCGTTTGAAATTTCCTCTAAACGAACGGTTTCGACCGATGCAAAAATGTGATGTTTGATATTGGAAATATTTCTTTCAAGAGGAATAAACAGGTGACCGAATTGTGGTAATTTCAAGCATTCTAGTTCTTTAAAGCAATTTTGGAAATTCAAATATTTTTTGTAACTTTTTCTTGAGTGAAATGAGAATAAAGGAAATTTTTACATTGAGAACTAAATGCAAGTAAAATTGAAATCAGTTTTTTAGAAGCAAATAGGAAAATTCAACATAGCGATTAAAATTATTACATTTTTATGAATATTAAGTAGAATTTACCAATTAAAGTGTAATTTTAATAATTAAGGTAAAAATGAAATTTTCATTTAAGTTTCCGTTGAGAAACCTGTATTAGAGCTGTGCCTTTCTTCATCTAAGGGAAATTCGGCAGGTGGTGAGAAAAGCATGTTAATTGCTTTTACAGATGTCCATGTGGACACTGGTGGTCAAATTACCGGACGGCGTTGGTAAAACGCACTGTGAAAGAGTGCGGGGGAATTCTGGGATTGTTCCCGATAGTTTTTTGTCTATAACTGTAACTAAACGTCGATACCCCAGATTGACTCTGGCAGAGATCCTGATCAGACATCTGTCCAGCGGGCACTCGGCCATGAAGTATTCTGTACCTAATCCCTAAATATGGTGAACCCCGACCTGGGGAATGTAAACAACATTCCTGTATTTTATGCAAATATTTATAGTAGATTTTATAGATGAGCGTGCTCAATGATTTTCAAGTAACCTGAGCATGCCGCAGGTTATTTGAACCAGCACCGTCCTTATTTTGATTCAAGTTGTATTTTAACTTCAGTGGTGTAACGACCCCGGGGCAAGAAGGGTATACAAGCTCTGGGCGCCATGGAGACAAGACACTGGTGCTAATGTGTTTATGCCACTTTTTAAAGTCAAATAGGTTGAGGGGAAGAAAAGATAACGCCTCGTCCTGGGCACCATTTATCCTTGATAAACCACTGATGATCGTTAGGGGGCGAAATTATACGCTCCGGGCGCCACTTACCTTCCCTATGCCACTGCTTCCCTTGTTCTCGTCGTCTAGAAAAGTGCTACATTGTACGAAACTCGGTCCATTTGATAACTTTAGTAACTAGTGCTTCTAATTTCTACCGGATTGTAGTCTCTAACCTGGATTCTAGAAGATGCGTTTTGCCCATTTCTAGAAAGCAAGAAGTTTAGAATTGCAAGGGCTCTACTTCCAAGTGGAATGACTATTTTAAGTAAAAACTGCCAAGATCAAGAATTCATCTTACTAACGGATAGCACTGCAGAATGCCTTGCGCAGGTTTGTGTTCTTCAGTGATGTCTATCAATTCACCTGTGTTACTAACAGAGCAGAATTCTTTGCAGAGGTGGCTGGTGTTCTTCAACGATGTCATTTCCTTGCAGACTGACAGGACCTCGTGTTTCGCCAACACAAGCGAAGTTCGAGACCACTTGTCAGAGTCGCTTGGTTCCGATTATCCTGGATGAAAAAGGTAATTATTCCTCGGATGACATTCAAATATCGTTCGTGGACTGCAATGCTGGCATATTTCGGGAAAAAAGTTTTGAGATAAATGTTCTTAAAGATTTCGGTTGTTTTGAAATGCAAAAAATCACGCGCTTATTTGATGAATTAAGGAGTAAGCATTGCCCAAAGGCATCATAGGAGTTTTGTTATCCCGCAAAGAAGACGATTTTACAATATTGGAAATGGTCATAACTCAAAATTCGTATTTTTCGAGTTGTAAAAATATTGCAGTCCATGAACGACATTATCTGAATTTTTGTAAACTAGATCCATGAAGGCTGAATTCTGGCAAAACTAGATCTACGACTACGATTCCACCAAAACGATAGTATGTTACCATCTTATATTAACCCATCTTATATCCCCCCCCCAAAACAGCATGTACTTACAATTGTATTTCCTGATAAGTTTGTTAAATGCCAGTAAATTGATAAATAATTGAACAGACTTGCCCTTTTCTTCTTGGCATTGCAAAAAACTTGAGCATAAAGATAATCAAATAAGTTAAATTAGTAAATAAAGAAAATTAAAAAATTTTAAACATGCATTACAAAATTTAAACAATGGTTAAATAGCACGCAATATGCCGCTGCATACAAAAAGGAAGTCAATGAAAATTCCAAGAAGGTAAAAACCACGAAATCCGATAGAATCGAATTACACATGAGACATTCAAATAAATTTTATTTGAATCCATTTCGAATTTAGTCTATAGCCCTTGAAAAAGTGGACTAGAATGGATTCGTTGTCTGTGTAATTCGATTCTATCGTTTATATCGTGGTTTTTACTTTCTTTGAATTTTCATTGCAAAAAACTTGAGTCTGACTTGAAAGTAAAAAGGTTACATTATCAACCGAAAGCTTAATACGTGCTACCAGCAATTGCATATTGAAGAAACGAATACCCAAATATGCTTTAAAACTTTATGCTGAAAGAGTAATTCCCGTGAGTTTACGATGAATTTTTAGAGGCGTCCCTAAAAAGGGATCCTAGGCATTAATGAGTTAAAATATTTGACTCGTACTGTGTAAACGCAAGCATTCTAAACCCGCAACGAGCAAGTCATAACGCACATGTTTGGTTTCCAATCCATCCAACAGCATGCAACGAAAGTTTCAGTTCAAGATTTCTTGCTACAAGCTCACTTTTTAAAATACTTTTCCAAGTATAATTATTATTAATCCAGTTTAAGTGAAATGGTATCGAACCAAATAAAAGGGAAAAAAATTCGGACCTCTAGTCGGAAGCATCGTAGCATAATGTATTATGCTTGTTCCGTCTATATTGTAACTATCTGGCTTAATTCCATCAGCTGTTGCATTCGGTGCATAATGATTTTTACATCTCCCAATTTACAGAAAGAATGCCAGCCTAGAAACATGAACACATTAATAAAACATCAAGTGTTTTGAAATGTGTTCCTGATAAACTAACGAATCTTTTTTGCTTAGTAGCGCAAGAGCTTATTAAAATATTCACATTGCTTATTCACGATCTTTCTATTTTGCTGCACACAGCTATAGAATAGAAAAGCAGTGTTACGAAATTATTTTTAAAACTAATTTTGAAAATTTATTAAAGAAAATATTTCACGGAATTAAAATTGGTATCACTGAAAAGCTAATTTTTTAAATTTTAAAGTGATGTAAAAAATGTTTTTGTGCAATTACGCGAAAAGCTCCCGAGTTATTGTGGGGAAAACGTTAAAACTTCGATTATTTTTTAATTAAAAATCTAAAATTTTGAAACACTGTTAGTGAGCACCTACTACCCAATAAGTAACTACGTGCCCATTTCGGTAGCTCTGGGTCCCAAGAGTTTTGAATGACTTTCTCATGTTGCCATTTACAGATAGTATAAACATTATCGGGTTAAGAATTTAAGCTCTAAGCTAAGAATTTAAAGTATTTACAAAGTTTACATCTTTCAAATATGATATTTATTTTGAATATTCTCGTTTAGAATAGGTACATCGGAATCTTTCATAAAATTGAGGTGCTTTGTTTTTGTAAATATCTGTCGGACAAAATATGGAGATCTTGAATGTTCGTTTATGAATGTTGCATTTTAATGACAAGGAAAGTAACTGACATTTATAAAAAGAAAATATATTCCATGAAAGATTCAATATCGCTGGCTTGCAAGATATAATATTGCTACTTCAAAACTGATTAATTCTCTTTTGGATATACAGGGTTGCAATAAATTATTGGACCCATTTCAAAAATTAATAAAAATAACTAATAATCTTACAATTATTTTTTTTAAATGAGAGCGCATTTAATTTTTTTTCAGATAGGTAACGCGCCTTTACTGTGGTCATAAATTATTGGCCATTTCCAATTTTTGAGAGCCATTATCTGCGAAACTATTAAAGCTAGAAGGAAAATAAAAGCATACATTTGTAGGAATTTTGCATTTTTTAATTAGTTAAATCGATTGTAATTAGAAAACTGAATACTTTTCGAGATCTTAAGAAACCAGAAAACGGGCATCGCCTTCTGCTGATCGCTAACCATTGCGTATGGAAATCTCTCGCTGTAACAAATTTAGAACGCCGCACTGGCACGCCACCTATCTGAAAAAAAAAACTTTTTAAAATGCGCTGTCGTGCTTAATTTTTGAAATTGGTTCAATAATTTATGCCCACCTTGTACTTAATCTCGTGCACATTATTAACTTGAGATAAAGTATTTGTAGTTTTTGCTCCGAGTGAAAAAGGTAGTAGGTAACTCAATTTTAAACTAGGTATTTTGAATTCCGGTAATTCGATGCGCATGTCTGACAAGCGTAGAGGTTCCATTCCATCAATATTGTCGCGATCTGGCTGAAGACCCAACAGCCGAACGGTTACGGCACTGCTTTTCGATACCAAGAAACTCGGGTTCGAGTCGTTGGACTTTTATGTTTACAATCATTATTTCTATTATTTAATTTATATGCAAATATAATTTATGTAAATTTCATCCATGTAGATAACTCCCTGGTGGAGTGTTCTAGAACATTCCACTAGGTATATAAAAAGACCACAGCTGAATAAGTCTTGAGCTGTGGTGCTGTCCGTGTAGAGTACTACGGCCAAATAAATCTTTCTGTTAAGTCACATTGTGTAGCAAGCTTATTTCTACGTGACAATATTAACTACATAACTATATACTGTTTTCTTCAGATGGAATTGTGAATTTTTGACATGAATTAAAGAGATTCGAATCTAGTCAGAAACATTGTAGCATAACTCTTTAGACTCGATTCGTCCGTCTTGATAGCATCAGCTGTTGCATTCTGCGCATAACGATTTTTACAGAAATAATGCCAGCCTAAACCCCCTTGTGTTAATAAAAGATCCATGATTATGAAATATGTTTGTAATAAACTGGAAAATCTTTTTTTCGTTCAGTCACACTAGAGCAATTAAAATACTCACATTGATTGTTCACAATCTTGCTATTTTGTCGCACGCGGTCATATAAAGAAGAAAACATTTGTTACAAAATTGCGTCTCAAGCTAATTCTGAGAAATTATTAAAATAAAATATTGCATTGGATTGCAGAGAAATAAAATTAGTATCACTGTAAGGCTATTTTTTTTTTTAATTTTAAAGCTGTGCAAAAATGGGTTTGGTGCAATAATAGCTCCGAAGTTATTGATGAAAAATATTAAAATTCTGATTAATTTTTATAAACACTTCGTGAGCTCCAATTACCCATGAAGTACCTTCGCGCCAAATATGGCAGGTCTAGGTCCAGTGGTCTACCCTGGAGAACGTTTTGAATGATTTTCGCAGATAAATTGCAACAGATAGTATGCCAGCCTTAAATAAATTTTTTAAATCGATTTTTTTTATCAGTGCTATTCAGTATTTCAGTGTACATTTGAACTCTTACTTAATTCACAGTAATTCTTTTCTTGAATTTCGTTCCAGGTCTCGTTTGATATTGGAGTTATGTTTAGATCGTAGATCTTTAAAGCATCATTAAGAGGAATATAGAGGAGGCCGAGAGGAGCAACCAGGAAAGAGCTACTCCGCCCTGCTAAATTATCCGGCGTCATCTGAATCATGGTTATCACGATACCAACACGGGAACTAAGGATGGAGTCGAATGGCCATCATTGGCCTCGGTCTAACCCCTCCCACAGGAGGTACATCCCGTCATCTTTGTGGAGGCAATTCAACGCCACGACATTACTCTACCCACCAGGGAAGCGATATCACGTTCCCATCCTCGTATTCATTGTGTCCCTTCGTGGGACGGCCAAGAAAAGTAAATTCCAGAGGACTTCAACCCGAACTATTTACTAGTTCTTGCCTGAATTCCAGCCAAAATGGCAGAGGATTTACTTTTAAACACTTTTCAATATCTTTGAAATTCCGGCCATAATGTTCGATGTAGTCTTTTTTTCCTGAATCATTACCCAGTTCTTTTTGCAAATCCAGGCTAATGCAAGAATATAACTGGTGAAATACATTCAGAAACTGTCGACACTTTCAACTTTCTGAGACTTTTTGTTAAATACCTGAACCTTTCGCCGATTGTTTATATATATAAACTGTTTGAGAAAACATTTTAAAATTTCTGTTGCTATGGTTTCAATGATCATTGATGCTTAAAGATTGTATATTTCCCCAAGTCTCACAATACTAATTTTTTTACAATATTCAAGCTTTATCAGAATTTTTCTGCCTATTGCAGAATCTTGATGAAAAGAACAGCTTGTAGATACCGTATTTTGTAGCAAGCATTCTATCAAAGATGAAACGCGTCATCGGGTGAAACGAACCGCTAAAGAATCCAACTCTTAACCCTTTCCAGCCCAAATTATTTGTCATTAAAAATTAAATGAATAATCAATAATAATCAATCAAAAATTAATAAATATTTGTACATAGTAATATATCTTATTTATTTGTATCCAGATCATGTTACCATCTAGGAACATGTTAAGTGCAATATGATAGCGATGGTGCTATGGATTAACGGAGTTCTTGAACTCGTGGTTCTTCACCTCTGGACATTGCTATTGCTGGAGAAAAAGCAGCATTGCAAATACAGTTACGTAGCAAAGTTAGAAGTAGCATATTAATTTACTAAATCATGATAGTTTACTGGTGCTGAATAAGCAGAAAAAATAATTAAAAGAATAAAAGGAGTATTTCAAATTTGTATAGTTGAAATCCTTATGTAAAGCATTATCAGCAAGTGCAATATGAATAAGTAACGGCATCTATTGATTATTAAAAGCAGATTACTTCCATGATGGAATTTGACATCACCGGTCGGAAAAAAGTTAATGTCGCCAGGGGTCTGAGACCACTGCGTAGTTATAAGGTGGCTTCTCATCTCGGTAAATGAGGTGACCCCACCCCACCCAGCCTTCCCCAGCGAGTTGAGAATGAGGGTCAACCAGAAAATCGGACATGTAATATCAGTAAAAATATACCAGATTGTAATATATCTCTGCCCTTCCTATTGAATGAAAATATTATATATTTTAACTCATTTTATTTGCCTCGCAATGACACTTGCAATGCTTGTTTTAAATTTATATCATTCTTTAAAAATTATTAGCTTACGGAGAAAGTTAACTTTCGGCAGTTTTTAAAAATCGTTTGGTTCAACTGATATTCTTATTTTAATTTTGGAAAAACATTGCAAACCGCGAGTTGATTCTATATATTATAATACTTTATATATCAAAAGTATTAGACATGAAAGAATTTCCATCCCGAGCAACACCGGATATATCAGTTGTAGTTTAATATTTTTTATTGATGTTTGATTTAATTTAACTCTAGAGAATTAATTCATCAGAAATTGCTTGCTTTCATGTAACTAAACCTTGTGTTGTGTACTAATCAAAACTTTAATGTCAATCATCTAATATTTTCAATTGTGTGAATGTTTATAATTTTGAATGCTATGATATATCACATGTGTAATTAATACTCTTTTAAGCTACATTTTTCTGAACTTTTACATATTTAGAAACTTTTACATTTTTATGAATTTTTACATTTTTATGATGCACTAGCAATTAATTTTGTCTAGGAAGTGATGTTGATAAGCTCGATGTTATTTCAGCTATATCACTTTCCAATCCTCAAATCTTCTGATTTTTGTATGCACATATTTTGTATAAATTAGTAAATATAATTATATAAATAGGCACTAAATTTTATATAAATAAGGAATTATTATAGCTCATTTATTGCATCCATTCAAATTCTTTTGTTTTTTTGCTAAATTTAAAATTTCTTGTGTTTACTCTTAGAATTAAAATACTTCATATTTAAGACATTCATTTTCTATAAATATTTAACTTTTTGAGGAAATTACAGAATTTTCATTAGTTTCATTGAAAACCCTGTTCTTTGTGCTCCAGCAAAAGGCAACTGACTAGCTGATCCGGACAGCTAGTCGGTTATTCCCCCCCCCCTTCAAAACCACATTTGATCAACATGCCTGATCACCATGGTGATCAATGTGTTTGTGGAAAAAGAGTAGAGAGCATAAAGAGTCATTGTATTAATAAAAAGAATTATCAAAGTTTAATTATAGGTGGAAAGTTTTTATATAAATGAAGTATTGTTAATCAGTTCACAGAAAAATATAAAATGGATGCAATGAATACTTAAAATGTCTTCATAAAGTTTCCTTTTCTTAATTCTATTGAATAAAGAAGGCTTAAAATGTGTTTTCATAAAGTTTTCTTTCTTTAATTTTATAGAATAAAGGTTGTGGTTATAACTCTTTTAACGTTTATTAAATTTATTGAAACTATTCCTACATTATTACTAAATTTTATTTCTTTATTCATTCTTAGAAGAAAAATTTCTTTTTAAGAAATTTACTCGATATAGTGCGTCTTCAAATATATTCCTAAAAATTCATGTACATTTTGTGCCAATTTTAAGTGCTTCCCCTGATGTTAGATATAACTCTTATCTGAACTGTTTGAAAATGTATTCTTATTTATCGAAAAGGAAAAAACTTTATTTTGCTTATTGTTTACTATCTGTATCGAATTTAGATGACAAAAATGTTGTCATTAATGATTTTATCAACCATGTTTCAGTCTATGTAGTAAACCTATAAATAAAATGTTCTTTTTAAATTTCCTTTTGTCTACTTTTTTCATAAATTGAGAAGCTAGAATCTCGACACACATCTTCAATAAATCGATCAAGACAAATTCACAGGATAAAGTCAATTCAGTCAGTTTTAAAATAATTCGCAATGAAATTCATTCGTCACTAACTATAGGTTGTTTAAATTTATTGAAAAAATTTAAAGTGTATTTGAATCTTCGAAAATCGTAGCATAATGTTTTAGGCTACGATTTAATGACTTGATTCGTCTGTCTTGTCTCCGTCTGGCTTGACTGCATCAACCGTTGGATTCTGAGCGCAACGATATTAACATCACGTAATTTATAGAAAAAATGCTAAAAACATCCAGAAATAGGATAAAGCATTAATTAGAAATAAACTGAAAAATCTGAAATATTTTCGCTTACGAGAGCTATTAAAATATTCACATTGATTATTAAAAATCTTGCTATTTTATTCTCGCAGTTACGAAATTTTGTTTAAATTATTTTTAAAATTTCTTAAAATTATAGGAAAATTACGAGTAAGGAAATTAGTATCGCTGAAAAGCTAATTTTTTCATGTTAAAGTGGTGTAAAAATAATATTCCCCGGAGTTATTGAGGAAAGATGTTAAAATTCTGATTAATTTTTAAAGAAAATAATTAAAATTTTGAAGAAAATTCTTTCTTGGTGAGTACGCACTATCCAATAAGTATCTATGTGCCGCATTTGGTAGCTCTTAGTCCACAGGTTTCCAACCTGTGGTACGAGTACCCATGGGGGTACGCGGCTATTTAATAACTAGACCACTTGAATAGTTGATTAATATGAAGTGTAGATTTTAGCTTATAAGTTAAAACGTCGTGATTGCAAGAATGGATTCATTTGCTTTGGCGTTGAACTAATATTGTAAAAATGTAAAATCAAAAATAAATTCGGCATATGTTATTAATTGGAGTCATTTCATTTTTAAGCTAACCTTAACATTATTGACAAAAACTTCTTTGCATAGCCGGATGGTTAGGGGTGGGGAGCTGGATATGATAGTAGGCGGTACGCGAAAACAAAGAATGAACAAGGGGTACGCGAGGGAAAAAAATTGGGAACCCCTGTCTTGGTCCAACGGTCTGCCCTGTAAAGCGTTTTGAACGGTTTTTGCATCGAATATGTCGCGTGTCGCAATTTACAGTTTTTATTCAAGCCTATAAACGTTACATTAAAACTTGCAATGTAGGATGCATTATTTTGAAATTTCTAAAAATGAATGAACACGTTATACCAAAAGCAAGATGCTAAACGAGGCTCGTCGGCTCAGTAGCTTGCTTACAGAGGAAACGTCAAAAGCAGCAAAGCCGTTGTTAAGCCGAAACTAAATGTTGAGTTAATAAGAGAAGATTCACTTTGAACATCCGACTACTTTATGTTTAACAAAAATATATTCCTTCAACGCGAGCCAAAAAATAGTTTTTAGTTTTATTATTCAGTATTCTTCCAACTCAATCAATTTGACATTGCTTAGGGACGGTAGCTTTTCATCGTCTGCTTGCTTTCGAGTTGATTACAATCGCTATAGTGCTTCTCCATGAATATACGCAGGAAACTCCTACTGATAATGGTCAAACTAAAATTTCAACACTATATTTACTATTTTTTTATTTCTCTTAGAAAAGAGTTATGGAAATTATGGAGGAAGTTGTTCTCACTTCGGTCATACGAATTTTGTATAAGCAATATTTATTAGTTGTCAAAAAATGAACAGAATTTTTAAAAACGTTATTCGATTTTGTTACAACTTTAAGAAAATGCAACTGACGATTCCTCGAGAAAATGACCGTTTTATTTCAAGAGGAAAATCGCTAAATGTCAAAATCAATTTCAAACAAAATTAGTGAAAACACACTGCCAAAGAGCTAACGATTTTCTTATTCTTTTTGTAACAGAATTTTAAACGTGCAAAATCTGTACATTTAAAATAATTGTCAAAACCAAAGTGGGGGCCCCCCCCCCAACCGCTGTGCCGATTGCGCCAATTTTAATATTTTGAAATCTCATGCCCCTCCTCGATACGTCATCAGTGATCGCCAGCACACACTACCCTCACCAGATATTGCAAAATAAAATTTTGAGAGTTTCGTATCTCAATACCTGGATCGATTTCGCCAATTTATTTTACCACTTTGCGTATATAGATATGGGTTATTAACACGTTCGCGGACACATAATTTGTGTTATTTGCTTTTATGTTGTTTGCTGGGACACCTAAGCTGTTAGAATAGAATTGTGTATAAATATGTGCGGCGTACACCGCTTTGCGTTTTAGCTTGTCGCGAACTTGGACGGAATATCACGCTTTGTCCCAGCAAGTAGAGCGGCATATGCCGCTTTGTCCACGTGTTAATATTACGGGTGAACAGTTGGTCGCCTAAAGCGGCTAGTATAAATCATCTAATTCCGGGGCGCCCCCCCCCGTAGAGTATAAATTGCATTGCTTGTTGATTTGAAAATTCATTTTTTTTCTTATTTTGTTTCGTCTAGTTTATATTGGAGTTCACGGGGAGAGGGCAGACATGGCTATATTGTGGCAAGCAGGGCGTTAGAAGGTGCGGGGTACAACTGGAAATAATTTCGATCAACATTTTTGTTTTAAATAAATCTAAGGATTTAGAGCTAAGGAAAAAAACCAGCGGTAGTGTACCCCCTCTCGACTTTTTCGTACATTAACACAACAGAGCGTGTCTTTGTGTTTCGTGGTATAGTAAATAAAACCAAATACAGATTTTGGATATTTTCCTTTCTTCTGTTTAGAACCAAAATTTGATACATATCTACAATTTCGATAAAATACCGCATACCAAATTTCCATTCAGCTGTGTTGCGCTGACCACGCACTTAAAACCATAAAGATATCAACCTGAATGGATGGTCCAAAATCTGGCATCTGATTTACAATTCTGATTGTTAGGAAATTCTGCATTTTAAGCTAAGAAGTTCGCATTTTTTCTAAATTGTCTCTCGTACCTTTCTCTCTAAGATTTCAAGCATCTGCTTCCTTAAGATTTTCACGTCATTTCTTTTAAAACTAATCATTACACTTACATCCATATTTTAAGACAGCATTTAATCAGGATCGTAGCGTTGTATCATCCGATTCCCGCAGCTGAATATGTGATCTGATTATTAACAGAGTATATAACTTGTCATCTACTATGTCACGTTCAAGAAAGAGAGAGGAAAGAGAGAAAGGAAGGTACAGCGTCCTCTCTCAATGCATTCTCTCTTGGAGACCCTCAGTGCCATGTAAGCTTCTGTTGCTTTTTACGTATAAGATGTAGGACGAGTATGAACCTTCTTGAAATGCTATCTGCCAGAAACTCATTGAATGGTCGTCTAATAAATGTCCTTTAACTTATGCGAGTTCATCACTTCTGAAATGCTCTATCTCATAGAATCCACTCATACAATAAGAGGACGCTTTCAGCTTATTATCCAGCAGCTCTTCTTATAACTTAGTGTTACTCAAGAGCTGCCCGTCTCTACTTTACGAGACTAACAAGTACATTGCAAACCGCTTCCTGTCACTAACACTGATGATAAACATTGGCTGAATTTGATCATGTATTTCCTTGAGATTCTAATTCACTATGACGCGACGGATGAGCAGACTACTCCGAAAGGATTCATGTAAATTCTAGAAGAAATAATGGTCGTAGCAACGCGAATGATAACCATTCACCTGTCTAGCTCTTGCATTGTTTAGTTACCACGTTCACAGACAGGCACGATTCCCAAAACTTTTTTTTTCGGCATGGAAGTCTAAAAAACGAACGATGAATTCAAAATATTAGGTCGAGTATTTTAACGATTACACTACTTTCCGTTTGTACACTTTCATCTATGATGTCAAAGAAAGTAGCTCTTAAACTTTTAGCTAAAATTTTCGCCTTCAAGGTAATGGCATGCCTATGGAGCACATGCCCTGTTTGTCTCCCACCTCGTTAGCCACTGAACTAGCGACAGTAGAAACTATTCAGTGGCGTAGCGTGTAAAGAAATAGTGCCAGGGTCTATGTAGATTTTTTCGCCTTACCAATTCTGATTAAAAAAGTGGGAATAAACGCACTAAGGTTTGTCTTCATGGCGCCTGGCGCAGGGCATTTATATTCCTTGCCCTCCTGAATCCTACGCCACCAACGCACTAATATGTTCTTGCGTGAATTCCCTTCCCCCCTTCATCTATCTATGCTGATGGCTTACAAAAATTTCAAATTTAAGGTAGGAGGACTGGTGGAATTTGGAAACATTTTTTCTCCTATGTCTGACAACGACGATTTTGATTTAGAGAATCTACACAGTGAGAAGTTTTGCCTCGAACTATTAGAATTATTGAATTTCTTAAAGCTAGACTTCGATGTTGATTTCTGATGGAAAAACTGAAACGGAGGAATCTCTTAGTTGAGACAACGTTGTTGCGCTCGTGTGCACCTTTAAAAAACAATGCTTGCTCCTTTTTGTTTCAAATTAAGTCTTTTAAACTATTTTCCAGGCTCAGACTCTTTCGCAATTTATTTTGCAGCTGCATAGGCTCGGAAAGTGGTACACAAAATAAACATTTCCATGGACAGCCTTTAGTCTAGATTTCAAGGAACCTATACTAAATCAGATTTCGCTATTAAAATTAAACAAAAACTTTCCAAGGCGGTGGCCTGGTCGGTTTTAATCCTGAGGTGAAAGTTGTTTGTGCCTAAATATTTACAGTCTTTCCGACGGGCAAGTACGTCACATGGAATATTCCAGAATATCTCCAATTTCCTAATAGAGATAGAGCATAGTCTTCAATAATTCTTGTATTTCTAGGAATTCACTTGTTGCCATGCTGTCAGGACGTGTGCTTCATCCAATAAAATTCTGTAAACCTCTCTTTCCAACTCTAGACTAGCATAACAAGGAATACGTATTTTGATTCAGTCAACAATATTTTTTCTCGTTACAACTGAAAATGCGCATAATCAAAGGAACAAATGATGTCTTTTCACTCTTTAACCTCTTATATATAAAACTAGCTGACCCGGCAAACGTTGTTTTCCATGTATATTATTTAGCAAGAGCATTTTTTTAGGTCAATAAAAATAATTATCTACACTATAAGTGTTCGGGGATGTACTTATAATCCAATTTATAAACAATAAAAGATGCTTTATGTAGGGTAATAAATTATGTTTATTAATGTAGAGAATATATTTTTTAAATTACAATTCTTGCTAGTTATCTAAATATCAAATAATTATTCATATTACCAACTTTATATCGAAATTATGGCGGTTGAAAAAAAAATTAATCTCTTGGCCGCAATAGAGTGTACACGAAATATTCTTGGTTAGTCCGTCTTTGTAAATGAAGCTGGATGGTTTTCCACGCGAGAACATACCACATATAGTTGTCCATAGAGGAAAAGCATGGTGTTCAAATCTAAGCCACATACAGACAATGTCTGGCCTTGACTGTGATCGTCATATGTTCAATCTAATTGGAAGTGAGTGCGTTTGAATTCAATTGGCACATCTGTCGGAATCATAGGGATTCGTAGCAGCAACATATTTTAGCCTTAGAAACTTGCCATTTCAAGATATTGGCTATATAACGTTTTTTCATGTGTTTTGTATTTAATCGTGTGCCATTACATAGCCGTGGTAGGTTTAAGTTACGAAGGAGAATAATCAGTGACGATCAACTTTCAGTATAGAATTGTGTGGTGGCATGCCTGGCAATCCAGCAATTTAAAACTGTTGTTGGATAATTCACAGTCTCATTTATCACAAACTGCATCCGATAGATTTATATGACATCAGTCACAGGTAACAACTGTTGTGAGATTTAATCCATTGACGTCCACATTTTTACTTGCCGAAATCGCTCTTTCTGCCAGCCACTTATGATTTACATATTGTGTTAGTCGGAAATATTCGATCGATGAGGAGTATTTTGCGGAGTCGATGATTGTGCAGAAGTCGTCTGTAATTTAATGCATCCAGTATTTTCGTATGCAGCAACTTTCCACACCGCAATATCTAACAGTTGTTTAGAGAATGTTTCGGCGGATGGATCCTGGAAATTTGAACGCGCATATTCACCGTCCAGTTACTTTCAGCATTTACGCCTGGTCGCGATGATTTTAAACGAAGCGTTGATTTCATCATCAGCGTACGTTAGAAGACGTGTGGAATAACAGGAAGTGGCGCGCAGAATCACCTGGGTAACAAAGTGCCGCCCAAATAATTTATCGTTGTTTTGCATATCCTTTAATGTCCTATCCAATGCCTCAAGCAGATGTTTGTATTGCCTTAGTGCATTCATCCCAGATAATTTACATTGTTTCCCAGCACTGTGGCCATAGACGATTCATTTTTTATCTCTTGCACACTGCATCTGGATTATTTTTTTGGATGTTCAATGGCAGCAAATGCTGATATTTCTGCCTCCATCTAATAAAGTTGCTGCAATGCCCGAAGATGCAGCAGCCAATGCGATGCCATTTTTTGATCGTATCTCGGCAAAGTAGCGGGAAATAAGGAACGTTTTGCCAGTTCAGCTGGTGCATCAAAGAATCCTCCTTGTCCTGCCGAAACTGCCAGCATAATGCGGTCGTAAATAATTTTTTGTTCATCATTTAGTAATGGAACATTGCAATACCTACCATTTCCTGATATTGTACTGCAGTTCACGGATTCATATCTGTGTTGAGTAAATCAGATGCACTTCGATTCAGTGAACTCATACCGAAATGACCAGTTAGTAAAATTCGCAATAGCAATGCAAGATAAAGTAGCAGTATTGATTCATTGTACATTTTACTGCATCACTGAATGATATCGTTAGATCCCGTTGTACCTTGTACGATATACAAAATATCATCGATCATTGAATCTTTGTGATTATCCCACAACATTTTGCGCTCCGGGCCGGGAAACATGTAGTCAATACTATAGCAAAATAGTAGACGAATTTGTGTTCCTGTGCAGTTCCCTTCCTTAAACGCATACTATCCCCGTGATTGTCATCTTCTAGTAAGCCTATTACAAGGCATGCATCTTTATACGTTGGATACTGTTGTCCATCTACCTTGCGTATATCTTGAAATGACAATGGTCCAGTGACATTAACCAACAGCGAATAAAAAACACTCAGTCTGCTTGGATTGACTGTATACACACACGTCCCAAATTGATTTAAAATAAAACAGGGCACGCATCAGCTGGTGTCCCTTTCTTGCAGGGCATCCATTTTTTTTCGATTGACCCATGTAAAATATCTGAACTTCAGAATAGAGCAGTGTTTGTGCAGAAGGCACAAACGCATCCGCACGGTGCACAGTTCAAGAATTCAGTGAGCGCGTATTTGGTGGTTATAGCACGATCAAGCTGTATCGTCCGTAGAGGAAATATACGCGCTGGCCGTTTTCAAGATGGACAGCTAAATGGATAACTACTGGATCTCTTTCATGAATTTGGAAACCAAAATACATGAACAGCTTCATTGGAACTGATATACCGGCCAATTTGGTAATTCGTAATTTCATCATTTTTCATTCGGAGCATTGACATTAGTATTTTCAATTCTAAATAAGTATATCGCTTCCTTTATTAACATATTTGCAAATATATTTTGATACTCTTCACCGAACTGCATAGTAGCATTAATATGAGCATTGAATGTTTTTTGCTGAGCGAATTGAATATAATTTCACCAACGATTATCAATGTCCCGGTATCTGCGTTACTGATAGTTTTAATGAATGATTGTCCGCCATTTTTCCAGTACTTCTTCGACGATATATTGGATATCCGTCAATATGTGTTACCGTATCGTTTATGAAATCTTTAGGAAAACGCTTAGTACATTTTCCGTCTACCATGCAAGGTGATGAACGATTCAGAATTCCGCACGGACCATGAATCATGTTTGTAGTAACAATATAAAATAGTAATTGATCAGTAGATGGATCTGGAATCTCTGCAGAAATTAAACTATCGATGTCTTCAGCACGTATTTTGTCGACGAACCAAATTAAAATGTGAGCATGAGGTAATCCACGCTTTTGCCACTCAACTGAATACATCCAACAACGTGTGGGACCAAATACATGCAACTTCGTAATAAAGCTGATTAAAGACTTTAATTTTTGTTTAAACACACGTGCTGTAATGTCATGACGATGTATTGCATTTTGTCCTGGTAATAGTAATGATGTAATTTCCTGCCATTTTGGATTACATGTAAAAGTAATAAGAAGACACGGTCGTCCATATTCACGCACGAAAGTCATAGCATCCTGTATGTACTCTTGCATGTGACGTGGACTACCTACATACGATGATGGTAAGATAACAGAGTTACCAATTTCGGCAGTGTCAGCGTTTTTCGCAATAGCATCTCGCAGGTGAATATATTCTTCCGCACGCAGCTTCTGTTGATTATATCGCAAGTATCGTAGTCGTTCACTCTCTATCTTCACATACATGTCGACCATAAATTGTTGGCTTAGCTCACGACATCGTAAAATGATATTGTCTCGGCCGCTTCTAATCATCAAACGATATGAATAAAAATCCTTCGAGCTAACGTTCTTATTTGTTTCGGCTCCTGTAATAATATATCATTGAATTAATTGAAGATTCTACAATAATAATTAATTATGTTTTTAATAATGAATGAATTACCTGTTACGGGATCTCGTTGTTTAATGTTTACGCAATATCCGTCTTGTCCCTTCCAGAAAATTAGTGGATATTGGAGAGCGTCATAAGAACGGTGGGTATCACTAATGAATTGAAGATTATTATTTCTTCTTCGAATCACGATTTGTCGCGTAGCTGTACGGTCACCAACCATGATTCCAGCAACGTCGTCAACAACAGGTGCGTTGAATCTACGTACATGCTCTCCAGCTGGTGTTCTATCAGGATTGATGACAATAGCATGATTGTCACTTTGTAGTTTGTGCATGTGTGATTTGAATAATTTCAACAATTCATTATGCTCATTTAACAGAGCGTCCAGGTCGGTGACGATACGCCTGGCAAAAGGTGAATTGAGATTGTGGTAATCGCAACGTGCATCCACGCGATTGGCGAGTGCACGTTCGGAGTCTTCGCCACCCATAAAGTAAATTTGTAAAAATTTATGAGATTCGTTTGGCATTGACAGCAATGAGCCCACTTTGTGATAAATTTGGCCTTTGATTTTGAACGTGGAATTAAATTGTTGACCGTTTGCAGCAATATTGTTAACTATTTCTGTTGCTCCAAACGACGTCATTTGAAAACATGAATTGAATGTGCGAATTGACTTTAGGAAAAGGCTAGAATCTGGATCTGTACCGATAAGTAAACCGTGTAATGGTTCAGGTGGTGTTTCAATTTCGGTTAGTTGTACTTTTCCTGATGAGCAACACATCCCAACTGACTCATTTTTAAATTTAAGTGCATGACAATGCGGGCATTCCTTGTCCAAAGAACCAATAACCACTTTGGAATGAGCGTAATATTCAACATCAGGCTCATATTGGAATGCTAGTCGAAGAAATGAATCTGATGTAAATGCTCGAAGAAGTTGTTGGCGTTGTTGGTCAATGCCTCTACGTCTGTTTACTATGAATCTGCGCGTTTCTCTTCGTTCTAATTGTCTTTGTTGATTTCGTTCATCTCGCGCCTCTTGCGATAGTGATTCACGTAACTGCGCCATGCTTGCACACACATCTGTATTATTTTGTTGGATTTGTTCGCCAGACCTTCGTGCTCGTATATCTCGCATGACTGTTGAATTGGTTGTTCTACGACTCAAATTGGCCCCTTTACGTCTTTTTGGCATTGCTGACTGTAATATAAATAAATGAAGTTAAAATACTTACACAGATAGCAAGATTTTTTTATATTTGATAAGCTTTATCAACTGTTAATAAATAATTATTCAACATCATAGGATGTAATGAATATTTAATAATAGTTAATAAATTATTTATTAAATACGATTTATTTAATGTTACATTAACTATTAATAAATATTTATTGAATGTAAAAAAATATTTATTAAAGTTGTCTTCAAAGAAATTAAAATATTAATGCAAAAGGTATATTTAAAACTATTTTCAAAAAGCGTTAAGTACAATATATACAGGTACGCAAACGTAATAGATGCACAGAAAAATTAAAATAATACGTATAAGTCACTGCTACGAAACTGTATATTGAGTAAGACAGGAGACCGCCTTCCTTCTCATCCCTACTCCGTGATGTTTGCTGGATGAGAGGTGACCCAGGTAGACATCTAGCGGGGATAACTGATCGATTGATCGTTGATTCGACCGGTGATAAATGCAGGGTTATATGTATTTACTAATGCTGTATCATAAAAAAATAAAAAAAAATTTATCTAAAATTGAAAAAAAAAAATTTAGGGGTGGATTACCCTTAACATTTAGGGGGATGAAAAATAGATGTTGTCCGATTCTCAGACCTACCCAACATGCACACAAAATTTCATGAGAATCGGGAAAGCCGTTTCGGAGGAGTTTAACCACAAACACCGCGACACGAGAATTTTATATATTAGATTTAAACCTGAAGTATCAATATTAAGAGGTGTTGCAGACTAAGAACTGCTAAAAAAATGAGAATGGTTCATGAAATGTGAATTTTGGTCCGGTGTCCAGGTACTGAATAAATTATCTCTAAAATCTTCATCAACTACCAATATGGTCTTGAGAAGGATTCCCTGACCTAAAAGCTTTACATGTATTTTTATTTATTCTCAGCGATTTTGCTATTAATTTTCATACCATCTTAATTGAATTTGTTTTGTAGACTAGGAAGATTTGAAGTTTGTTTTAAGAAAAATGATGTATTTCTGTAACATTTGTGTTATGTATTACTTCTTCCATAATTAAAATTTGTATGAAATTATTCTGATAATTTTTTAAGAAACAATTTTTTGTTGTTGTCATGTTGGTTAGCTTGTCACTAACTTGAGCTCTACATAATCATACATTGTACATAATAAATATGAAATTATATGTCACCCACGAAATCTTATTTGCTGTAAGTTTGTTGAACAAATACATTTTGATATTTCTTGATAAATGCATCCATCATAAAATTCTAATACAAGTTATTATTTATATAAAATACACTTGCTAATTTAAAAAAGAGCAAGGGCAAAAGACAATAATTTATATATTTGGCTCTTTTTATAATTTATTCCTCCAAATATTAATTGGTATTTATGTCTGAAAAAGGTATTAATTCTAAATAATTTAGCTAGATTTAAAATTATGGTATTAATATCAGTTGTGAAATTTAATTCCTTTTAGTTCAAATTAAATATAAGGGTTGCCCAAATGAAAAGTGAACAAGTTGAATGAAAAGAATACCTTTATTGGAAATCAAAAGAAATCGCCATGGGCGTTGTAACACAGGTCCCATCGTTTAGGTAGCAGGTCTATGTCGTTGCTGTAGAAAGATCGTGGTTGATTCTTGAGGAAGTTCTGCACAGCTTTCTTCACTTCGTCGTCCGAATGGAAACGTGTCCCCTGTAATGCTCTCTTAAGTGGCCCAAAGATGTGGAAGTCATAGGGTGACAAATCCGGACTGTACGGCGGGTGTTCCAACACTTCCCAACGGAAGTTTTGTAAGGTCGTCTGGGTTTCACGGGAGACGTGTGGGCGGGCATTGTCATGGAGAAGGATCACTTGTTGTGTGAGAAGGCCTGGCCGTTTGCTTTTGATTGCTTTCCGTAGTTTCGTCAGAGTACTGCAGTATTGTGTTGAATTGATAGTGCTCCCTTGGTGCAGGAAATCAATCAAGAGTGGTCCACGGCAATCGAAGAAAATGAAAGCATCACTTTCCGTGCAGTCGTCATCGCTTTCTATTTCCTTGGTGGAGGAGATGATGTGTGTTTCCATTGCATACTCGTTTTCTTGGATTTGGGTGAGTAGTGGTGACACCAGGACTCGTCATCCGCAACGATGCGTTCCAGAAATGCGGGATCCTCTTCATAACGGATCAAGTGCTGGAGACCGAGGTCCATTCGTAGTTTCTGATGATCAAGCGTAAGGTGCTTTGGTACCCATTCCGCATACACTTTACTGTACTGCAGGGGGTCTATCCTGGTACCCCCGGGTGGGGTGGGGGGCGTACCTTTTACCGGCCGGTAACAACCGAAAAAGAGACGTCACCCAACCCAACCGGGGGTACCAGAATAGACCCCCAGATGTTGGTGAACGATGGTGTTAACCGTTCCTTTACTCAGGTTGAGTTCGTCACTGATGTCACGGATCCGAACTCTTCGATTAGCTCTGGTCACTTCATCAACGGCGGCAATAGAGTCGTTGGTGATCACGATGTTTGCTTGGTCCGGTCTTGGCAGATCCGATATCGTTTGCCGCCCTTCACGAAAACTTTTACACCAATTGTTTGCAGCCGTTCGAACAGTGCTCGCCATAGACTGCCACCATTCGCCAATGGATGCCCGCATTACACTCACCTTCCGCAATCAGAAACCGTACTACCGAGCGTTGTTCCGATCTGGGCGCATCCATGTATAGCACGACTTTACTTGCGATCAATTTCCGCTACCACGAACAGCTTTCGTTGTCGAACGCCTTATGCAGTGCACACCTCCTACCGCCCTTTATATCCCTGTTCGGTGGCGCTACTATAGCTGCAGTCATTTTGACGCAATCGCATGTGTCCACTTTTCATTTGGGCAACCCTCATACATATGATCTACATCTAAGATTTTAAATATTGTGTTTCTGTTGGGCATCGATGTATAAATGTATTTTGTCAATTCTGTCAATAAATTAAGCAAAGTAAATACCTTGTCTTGAATGTTTAAAGCAATGAATTTCTTCTATATATAATTCAAATTCAACATATCTAAATAAGTATGAATTTAAAAAACCATTAATTTTTTCGTAATATAATCTATGACTTAATTGATTATATTATTAAGAAAGCTGTAAAAAATGCGAACTTTATTTTTATATAGCTCTATGAGGTATTTATTATTTGTATTAACATAGATAAATGTTTCAATGTAAGGTTATACTTAATTTCAGATTTTTTCATGTTCATAAATGTATTCTGAGATCTTAAATATTTTAAAACAAGTTAAAGTTTAATAAAAACGCTTCACTGCACAGAAAATATCCTTGCAGAGAAGTAACTTTTACAGAGATAAGTAGTATTTTTTTAACAACTTGACTGTTATGCCTATGAATAATACATTCATCAAATTATGGCATTTTAAAACAAATTCAATCATTTCTAGAAGATGCACTTGCTCTAAAGCAAAATGTAACGATTGAACACTTCACAAATTTGGATTTAAAAAAAAGAAAGAAAGAAAAAGCGGACCACAATCCCAGCTACATGTTTTGGTTATTTTTCTTCCAAAAAAGACGACACACTTAAAAAGGATTCTCTTACATTTGGAGAACATTATTAAAAAGGATACTAAGGATTCATGTGTGTGTGTCGCAATTACATGAAAAATAAGAAACAATTTTACCTACTATGAATGCGTTTAAATAAATTTATGATACAATCAACTTTTCCGAATGTAGTGACAGTACTGAAAATTTACAAATACCTTATGCTTATCAATGGTAGTGTTGAACGTAATTTCTTAAAATCGAAGCTACTGAATATCAATATTCAAGCAATCAAATGAAGCCCTAACTCATCGGCTATAATGGCCAGTGAACATAACTTATCAGAACTGAGTGAAAGTAATATTTAAAACCTTTCCCAGATAGCAATTTTAGTTTGCAGCAATCTTGCTCCGCAAATCTGCAAGCTTGCAACAAATTTGACACGACAAGAGTGCAAACTTGAAACAAGTTATTGCAAACGAGTTAGTCACCACAAGTCAAACTTGCCGCAAGCTTGTTGCGTCAAACTCATTGCAAACTATAGCAAAAACAGAGTACGAACACAATCTTGGATCCGATCCCGCGACACAACGCTTCCTAAATTTGTTGCCCTAACCATTCAACCAGCTAGATTTCGAGAGGAGAAGATAGATTGCGCTAATAGATCGCGCATACGATTTATTTTAAACTCTTTTCTTGATTTCATTAATTTTTTTAAATTTTGTGTTGAGAATATGATTTGAAATCAAAGAGAGAGCGATTTTCGCTGATAACTACGTTTTGCTAGTAGAATAAATTATCAAATTAGGGTTCAAAAGTAATTACTTCAAAAATGGGACAAAATGTAAGTTATTTTTTTTCAACAAACATTGACTGTTTTTTAGGTTTAATTTTGTTCAAAAACGTTAAAATTTCAACATTAAGAAAAAGGCGATATAGTTTTCTTTAAAGTGCGAGTTCTATATTTAGTAAAAAGATGGAAAGTGTTTCATTTTTTTATTAAAATAGTTAGTTTTTTCACAAATTATCATTGATTTATTGAACTAATAAAAAGGAGGACGATCTAGGAGATGCTATTAAAAATCGGAAGTATTTTAAAACAGAGACAAAGATTATCTCTAAGTGTTCTATCATCTTTGCAGTAAACTTGTTTTGCAGTCATGGTGTGAAATTCGTCATATCTTCACAGCAAACTTGTTTTGCAAGTGGGTTGGTCGATTATGCTTTGTTACTTTGCAGTAAGTTCGCTGCAAAGTTGCTATATCAAGTTTGTCATGACAAGCTAATATCAAGAAAAATCAAATTTGCTGCAAGCTATGTCATGCATCTAGATATCATGCTATCTGGGTTTAACGTAAGACGTACATTCCTCCCATTGGTATCTCAGGAAGGAAATTGATTCACACGCGGAAACGCCACAAAACTTGGTATGGGAGATCCTCTATATCTCGGTAACAATATATGTTAAAAAATAACTAATGTCTTATTTTAGAGATAAAGGGTAACAACAGAAGTTACAAAAAAACTTACTTAAACTTAAAAACTTGCGAGAAACAAGAGTCATGCGAGTAAAGTAGTCCTACGCCTTTAACATCAGCGGCTGTTTGAAAAGACAGCCTTTTTTGGCCCTTCGATAGCTCTGATAACTCTCTGTAATTAATCACTCACAATAAATCACAAAACAAAAATTTAGCGGACTGTACTCTTCACCATTTTATTCAACTCTCCTTGCTTCCTCTTGCAACGCTCAAGGCGTCACTTCTACTTACATTGGCGACAGCAACGCCCTTTTTCTGGTGTGGTCAGGCGTCGCACACAACATACTGCCCGCCTTGACAAATTTAAGAAAAATTTTCAACATATAAATCAAACAAGTTACACATGACTGATGATACTCATTACAACATAGTAGAAAACACAGTACACAATGAATTAACAATAATAAGAAGTTACTCGAATATAAAACAATCCAATAAATTGGTGCACAAGCACATATAAATCAAAACCATAATTCAATTAGAATCAAAAGGTAATTTAACAATTTTATTAACAGGTCGTTTACAGATACCTTTACTTGTTTTTAATGTAACTATTCTGGTTATATTATCTTTTCCTGGATGAACTTCAATTATTTTGGCAAGATTCAAGCTCAGCAATTTTGAATTATCATCACCCTTTACTAAAATTACTTCATTTTTCTTAAACTCCTTTTCTCCTCTATACCATTTAGGACGCGCTTGAAGACGATTTAAATAGTCTGAAGTCCATTTACTCCAAAATGTTTGAGCCAATTTTTGTACTAATTCCCATCTACTGAGCCTGTTCATTGGAGTTCCCTTAAAAGGTGGTTCAGGAAGGGATGTTAACGATGTGCCAACTAAGAAATGAGCTGGAGTAAGAGCTAAATCATCATTGGGATCCTCGGAAAGAGGGCAAAGAGGTCGCGAGTTTAATACGGCCTCCACTTGGGTAATGAGTGTGAAAAATTCTTCATGGGTTAGAATCGTATTTCCCACAACTCTTTTAAGGTGACCTTTTAAAGATTTAACACCAGCCTCCCACAAACCTCCGAAGTGGGGTGTGGAAGGAGGATTAAAATGCCACTTAATACCCTCAGAAGCAAGAAAATCCTCAAATTTTTCTGCACTTTCTCTTTTAAATAGCCCTTTTAAAATTTTAAGAAGTTCATTGTTGGCACCTACAAAGTTAGTTCCGTTATCACTAAATATATCACTTGGCCTACTTCTACGAGAAATAAATCTTTTCAATACACCAATAAAGGCTTCAGTACTTAAACTATTTACTATTTCTAAGTGTATGGCCTTAACTACAAAACATATAAAAATACAAATGTAACATTTATAAACTCTTTTCACTCTACCTGGGATTAATTTGATACTAAAGGGACCACAAAAATCCAGTCCAACTTTAGTGAATACTCTTGAGATGTTAACTCTGGCACTAGGCAGATCTGCCATCAACTTGGTTTTTTCCTTTAGCGCTTACCTTTAGGCATTTTAAACATTTGGCAATTACTCTTTTGACTGTGGATCTGCCATTAATTATCCAAAATTGGGTACGTATGTTTGCTAACGTAGACTCAATACCTGTATGAAAATAAAAGACATGAAAGTGGTTAATAATCAAATCACAAATAGGATTGTTGTTAGGGATTAACATAGGATGTTTCTGTTCTGCAGGTAGGTTAGAATGTCTCAGTCTTCCTCCAACACGAAGTATGTTCTTCTCGTCTAAAAATGGAGACAAATTTAGTAAGTAACTGGAATTATGTAACTGTTGTCCCTTTTTAATACACTGAATTTCCTTTGAAAAATATACAGATTGCACATTTCTAACTAAACAAAATAAGGATGCAGATAATTCAGGTGCAGTTAAACTGCCAGTGGTTGTCTGCAATGGATTTCTTGCATTTTCCTTAAAACGCACACACCATGCAATGATTCTTTGCAGTTTCACAAACGAAGAACACCCATTAATAATAGGAAGTATATCAATATCCTGCATCAAGAGACAAACTGAATCCCCTTGATTATTCTTTAGTTCCCTTTGGTATAATTCACTATTATGGATGTCGTTGCTATCACTAGCTAAGTTCACTAAGCGCTCTTGAAGGAAGGATGGGCCGAACCACCACAAGTTACTCTGTTGAATTCTCTCTGGATCAAGTCCTCTGGAGATGATATCTGCAGGATTTTGTTCCGATGGAACATGATGCCACTGATTTATTTCTGTACACTCTTGGATAAACACCACTCGGTTGGCAACAAACGTCTTTAAATCCCTCCATTCTCTTTTCATCCACGAAATCACTATCATAGAATCAGACCAATAGGAAACTGATGTTATATCCATTTTTAATGCCCTCTGCACCTTATGCATTAATTTGGTGAGTAGGACGGCACTACATAACTCTAAGCGAGGAATGGTTACCTGCTTAATCGGCGACACACGAGATTTACTCGCGACTAGCTTCACTTTCACCTCTCCAGCTGCAGTGACTGTCCTGGCGTATATTGCAGCACCATATGCCTTTTCAGACGCGTCACAGAAACCATGAAGCTCAGTCACTACAGCGCTTTGAATTACTATGCACCTTTCAATTTTGATGTCGTTTAAATTCATTAGAGATTTCACAAACTCTTGCCATTCACAAGCTTCTTTCTCAGGAAGCCTTTCACTCCAGTCAATTTTGAGCAACCACAATTGCTGCATGGAAATTTTTGCTTTAGTGATCACTGGACCAAGCAATCCAAGTGGATCAAAGAGTCGGCCGATAATTGATAAGACCGACCTTTTAGTAGGGTGAGCATTTTGCTCCATTTTCACCTTAAAGGTAAAACAATCAGTTCTAGCCTTCCAGGCAATTCCTAACGTTTTAATTTCATCCGTTGATGAAAAGTCATACTCATTTTCCGTGGTTGGGATAAGCTCGGAAATATTCCCACACCATTTGTGTAACGACATCTGAGCAGTTTTTAGAATGTCAATAAGTTGGTGTTGCAAAGTTTTTGCAGCCTCCAATGTATTGGCTCCACTTAAAACATCATCCATGTAAAAGTCATTACACAGGACTGATGCAGCAATAGGAAAGTTTTTTCCCTCGTCAATGGAAATCTGTTTCAGCGTTCGCATTGCAAGGTACAGAGCACTAACCGTTCCGTATGTGACGGTATTAAGTTGGTACGTCTTGATGGGCTTGTTGACATTGTAAGGTTTCCTTCCCGCGAGCAACGTTCCCATGAGAAAAAGAGTGCCGTCCCTTTTCATATTGGCGGTAAACAGCAGGAGAGTTGCACCTGGACATCGCTAACGAGACGGGCGCAAAAGAAATGGCTTCACAGAGAGGGCCGCCACAATGCCGAAGAATCCATCACTGTCAGAGAGCATATTAGCGGTACCCTTTGGTGTCATCCCTGAATAGGCCGGTGGTGGCGAAAACTCAAGAACCTTCCTATAATCGGGGTTGACGACTAGGAAGGGGGCTGTTGGTCAACGAGAGTACCATTATCCAATGTAGGAAAGGGTAGGTGGAGCTTCGCCACTTCACCCACCCCTTCAGGGGTGAATAAAAACTGAATGTTCGAGGGAAGAACGGTGGAGAGAAACGGATTAGGCGTCTCGAACGAGGTTTCAGGCTCCGGAGGACCGAAAAGAGCTGTGTGATCAGCGGATTGAAAGTTTCGACTGAATTCGGACTTTGGTAGGCAACCCCGAGGAATCGGCATCCCCGAACTCTCGGCTCATGAACTTGCGAGCACTCTTGGTAGTCTCGTGGTTCGGAATCACATTAATAGGTGGAAGCTAACCATCCTGTGAATGCAATCCCTTAGGGACTAATTGCCATGGAACTTTGACGTTCTAGAACTATGATGTTACTGCTTACTTTGTAAATAATCATATTTAATCAAGACTTCTCTGCGAGAAGTGTCTATTAATTATTGCTGTATTAATAAAAGTACTTAGGCCAACCTAAGCTTGAATTTATTTGGTCACACCTAGGCCAAGACATTACAGCAATATTAAACTGGTGGCAGCGGGTGGGATCGCTACCCCCTCCCCTGCGCAGTATCTCAAGCCTTAGAGTTACTGGTCTGCGACTGTGACTCGGAAAATTTTCCAGTCACAAAAAACTGTGAAAGCATCGGACTTTAGAAGAAATGCGGTGGAAGCACATCGCTTAAAAAGAAACGCCTGGAAAGCATCGGACTTTGGCAGTGACCCTGGAAGCACATCGCTTAAAAGGAAACGCCTAGGAAGCATCGGACTTTGGCAGTGACCCTGGAAGCACCCGCTGGGAACCCTGGAAGCACCCCGCTGTAACCCTGGAACCTGTTGACTCGTAGGCACCTGTGGAGCAGCCTAGCAAGGACGGAGGCAACCGGCTTAAAACCGTGGAGACAATCTACTGCAAAGTGAATCTACTATGCGGTGAACTGTGTCATCATTCTGTGTTCCCGAAGTGCCTCTCTCTTGGTCCCCTGTGCAATCTACACCACGGTAAGCTTGTTTCATTTTACTACTTTTAGAGGAAATTACAGTTATAGAAATGTATCTAGAATAATTAATTCTAAAAGTCTAAAAGAGCTTTTTGTGACTCTGTGTGGAACAAATTTGAAGAGCTAAATTCTGGTTAGTAGTTAATTAATTAACTTAAATTATCATTGTTAAATATCTTATTAATTTTGTTTTTCTAAATCTTGAGAATAGTGAAATATAAGATATCAAGCTAAAAATGTTCTTTATTAGATTTTTTGTGTAGGTTTAATGTACTAAGTTCATAGTTCATGAGGCTAAGAGTATTTGGTTTTGGTGATCGTAGCATTGCGAATTCAAGTGTATAATACATGTTTAGTGTAGGGTTACTTATTTATAGCTTGTGTAGGATTTTGCATTTCAAGGAATCAAAATTCATGAAAGTTAGTAGTAAAATTTCCCATTGAAATTAGAAAATTGATATTGAAATTTTCATAATGTTGTGCTGTATTCTTGTTTAGTATTGTATATGAAAGTAAATTTTGGGTTTTGTTATATGTGCAAATTTTAGCGAAAAGGTTTAGAATTATTGATGCTTAGTTCTGCGTAAATTTTGTTTTGGGAATATAAGTTTAACCCTCTGAGCGCCCAATTATTTTGCACTTTCAGCTACCAGGTTAGAAAACTTAGCTTTAAAGTAAATGAATCGATCTTTTTTGCATTTAATTATATCTCTGAAATCTTAAGAACACTTTATCCATGATTGTTTAAGGAAATGTACATATAAATACGACCTATCCGCTTTTGAACTGAACATGAGAAACGTAAAAAGACGTTTGCGCCGCTCAGAGGGTTAAATTGCTTGAGTTTAAACAATGGCTTTTTAGCTAAACACCGCAAGGAGGAGTTAATTGCGCTGGCCGACGATATGGGAATTGAGATTAGTACTAATGATAAAAAAATAGACATCTGTAAGAAGGTTAAGGATTCCCCAGATTTTGAGGAGGAGTTTGTACGAGGCTGTTTGGAGGAAATCGTCAGACAACGCGAAGAATTAAAGGCACAAGCTGAAGCCGTTGAATTGAAGGCACAAGCGGAAGCCGCTGAATTAAAAAGGACCGAGGCTCTAAGACAAGAGCGGGAATTCGAATTAGAAAAAATGAGAATCTCAAATGCCGCAGAAGTTAATAGTGTAACTTCGACCCGAAGTGAAAATAGCAAAAATCGGCTCAGTCTGAAAATTCTCATGCAAAAATTTGACGCGCAAGTTAGCGATATATCTATGTATCTGGCGTTGTTTGAGCGTCAAGCTCGCACAGCAGGAATTGAGGAAACGGAATGGGTCCCGCAACTTATTTCACTTTTGCATTTGGATCTGGCACAAATAATTATTAAAGAACCAGAGGAAAAAATGCAGGATTATCTCAACGTAAAAGAAATTTTGCTAGACAGATTTAAAATGAAACCGGAAACCTTCCGATTAAAATTCACCCAGCATCAAAGAAAACCGGGAGCGTTATGGCGGGAACTCGTTTTTGAACTTCGTAATTATCTCGATGGATGGCTCGACGGATTGGAAGTTAGAGACTTTAAAATTTAAAAAATCTAATGATTTCCGACCAAATAAAACGTCGTGTGGCAGGCGAGGTGAAAGAGCATTTTCTTGACGAATGGGGAAAGTTAGTTGACCCATTAGTATTAGCGGGGAAAATAGATGAATATGAATCTGTCAGGAGTAGTCGTAAACTACATAATGCCAGGATGCCCGAGCGAAAACCATTGGAAAAAGTTAAACTACCTTCACCGAGGAAGGAAACTAAAAGTAAATTCGTAGGTAAATCCGAACACCAATTTTGGAAAAACCCCACGCCCAAGGGGAATTGGAGAAACGAGAATTTTGAGCGCCGGAAACCAGCCGCGTGTTACATCTGTCATTCGACGGAACATTTAAGGCCTAATTGCCCACAGTTAAGGAAATATAAGTCAGCTGAGGTTGTAAATCATGTCGGAATGTCGGATTCAACCGAAAACCTTTTTGCTCCATACATGAGCAAGGCGCTAGTGAATCAAACAGAGATGTCAATTCTAAGGGACACCGGAGCGTCTATTGATTTAGTGAGCCGCAATCACATTAATTCCGAAGCTTTAACAGGCGAAACGGTTTGGATTAAGCAGCCTCTGGATAAGAACTTTACTTGTCTTTCCCTCGCGAAAATTGAACTTCAAAGTCCTGTTTTTGGGAAGATAATCACAAAAGCAGCCGTAATTGATGCAAGCCTTGATAATGGGATATACTTATTAGGAAATAGGAGCGCTCAATTAATTGAAGAGCAACGGAAAACTCCAAATTTAAATGCCGTAGTGACGAGAAGTCAGAAATTGAAAAACGAAACGGAGGCTAGCGCCGTTATAAAACCCCCTCCTCAGAGACCCTCTCAGACTGTCCAGGACGAAAATCCTTCTATTATTGTAGCAGAAGAATTGGTCCCCTTCCCACTGCCGCAGGCAGAAGGAGACACAAATAGGTTATTGCAGGTCGATTCAGAAGCGTTCGCGTCCGAACAAAGGAATTGCACTGGTTTGAAGCCATGTTGGGAAAAGGAACGAGAAGGAAAGGGCGAATTTGTAAAGAAGGGATATTTGTTGTTTCGGAAAAATAAGGATCATTTCGGAAATGCGAATTTGCAGCTGGTGATTCCAGCTGATTTAAGGAATGAAATTCTCGCGTTGTGTCACGAGTCCACGTCCGCGCATCTAGGTGTGACCAAAACAAAGGATCGTCTTTTAAGACATTATTTTTGGCCAAACTGCGTCAAAGATACGGAAAATTATGTGCGAAGTTGTGATCCTTGTCAGAGCATCGGAAAAGCCCGAGAGAAGGGAAAGGCGCCACTTAAACTCGTGCCAATAATTACAGAGATCTTCTCAAAAATTAATATTGACGCCGTAGGACCTCTTCCGATTAGTGCTAAAAATAATCGTTACCTTTTGACAGCTATTTGTATGTCGTCAAAGTATCCGGAAGCGATTCCAGTCGCGGATATTAACTCGGTTTCGGTGATAGATGCCGTGCTAGAGGTTTTTAGTAGGATGGGATTTCCTCGAGAAATCCAATGCGACAATGGAACCTCTTTTATGAGCCATTTAACGACAGAGTTTTTCGAACGGTTCGGGATTAAGGTGACCCACAGCTCAGTGCACCACCCGCAATCTAACCCAGTTGAAAGGTTCCATAGAACATTAAAGCGGTTGTTAAAAGTACTGTGTTTACAATCAGGAGAGGATTGGGAGAAAAACCTTCCGGCGACTTAACCAGCTTTGCGCACAGTGACGCATGAAAGCACCGGATTCAGCCCCGCAGAGTTAGTGCACGGAAAAAATTTAAGGACGCCTGACGTGCTATTGTACGAACATTGGGTAAACCCACAGGAATCGGAATCCTCCGTGACCAAATACGTTTTCGAGCTTATAAATAGAATGAGGCAGTGTCAAGACTTGGCGGTTGAACGAATGACGGAGGTCCAGGTTAAGCGAAAGGCCTGGTATGATAAAAACGCGGTCCGACGGAAATTCCAAGTAGGCGATCAGGTTTTGGTTCTCGCAACCTCTAAACCGAATAAAATGGCGGTACAGGGGACTGGCCCTGGGGTAATTGAAAGTCAACTTTCGGACACCAATTACAT